>VYZW01006397.1:85792-100480 GCA_013401315.1 Balaeniceps rex | reverse complement strand
GGGGGGCGGCCCGCCATTGTCGGGGGCATGGAGGGCGAGAGCACGTCGGCCCTGCTCTCGGGCTTCGTCTTCGGCGCCCTCGCCTTCCAGCACCTCAGCACCGACTCGGACACGGTGNGGGGGGAGCGGCGGCCGTTGGCCGCACGGGCAGCCCGCCGCCGCCATGGCGGATCCCGCCGCCGGGCCTCCCCCGTCCCCGTCAGGAGGGCGCGCTGCCTCCCGCCGCAGGCCCGCCGGGACCCCGCTGCTGGGGAGGGCCCCACCGGCATCCAGGGCCTTGCTGCGTGCTGTGCTGGAACACGGTTTTGCAGTGTATTCCCTCCCCGCTGCACCCTGCTGCAGTGGAGGTTGCTTTCCATGCTGACTAATACTGGGAAATCGTGGAGGTTTTTTTTCTTTTAAAACGAGGGGATGTGGGCCACCGAACGCCTGGTGTGGCAGCAGCAGTGCCGTGTCTGCCAAGGAGCGACTAGAATGCTGGTCAGGCCTTCTGGTCTTAAGCCTTGGAGGTGGGCATCATCTATACAGCCACAAACTGTTCACTTGTGAATGAAAACATGAGGAAAGGACAACAGCTGAGTACACATTCCAACTTACTTTTTTTTTCCCTCCTTAAATACAGGCAGGTATTGAAAAATGAATGAGAATCTACTCTTTAAAAAAAAAAAAAAAAAAAAAAAAAAAACAAAAAAAACCCAAACAGTTCATTTTGACAGCTGTTTTCCTCTCCTGAAGACAGCATTTACAACTGTTAGTATTAGACAAAGTACTGTTCAGTGCTACTGTTAATGTGAAGTTTGTGTTTTTTTTTTCTCTCCCCCGATAAAGGAAGGTTTTCTCCTTGGAGATGTGAAAGGTGAAGCCAAGAACAGCATTACTGACTCACAAATGGATGATGTTGAAGTTGTTTATACAATTGGTTAGTCAGTCCACATTTTTAATACCATGCTTGGTTTCAGGCAATACACAACTGCTTACAGTTTTGAATGAGGGCAGTCAATACCTTACAGCAAGATCAAAGCTGCTAGATCCTGGGGTCCACACACTGACATAAAAAACCACATGGAAAGGTTAATTTTAATTGCTCAAAAAAAATTACAATTTTACTGTAGAAAATATAACAACAGAAATACTAGTTCTTAGTTCCTTGCATAGCTCCTCTTTGCCAAATATCTTCTCAGATTAAAGGTAATTTAGGGCTTAGACTCCTCCTTTGTCTTGGCCACATCACAAACTCTCCTGGAGTTGCCCTGGAAAAAGTTGGCCTGTTTCAGCGATGTGAACTGTGATGTGTTAGCATCTGTGACCTAATTTGGAGCTTATAAAATACTGTGTGAAGGCTGCAAACCTTATGTATTTCATTGAGCAGATGCCAGATGTATTTTTCTTTATAGTCTTCATGGGATTGGAGTGGATGTGCATTTTATACTAGCCCTTAAAAACATACGTAAATGTGTGTATGTGTCCACATATAACTCCATTCCTTTAAAAGGCAGTTATACAAAAAGAGAACAAGGTAATACAGTATGCAAGGTAATACCGTATGTGCCTTCTTTCCAGTCTTCCTGCAAATATGGTAGGGAGAAACCGCATACCATTTATGCGGTTATCAGGCACTGGAACAGGCTGCCCAGGGAAGTGGTCAAGTCACCATCCCTGGAGGTATTTAAAAGACAGGTACACAAGGTGCTTAGGGACATGGTTTAGTAGTGGACAGGTATGGTTGGACTCGATGATCTTAAAGGTGTTTTCCAACCAAATGATTCTATGATTTTCTAGTTTTACTCTAGGATACAATTAAGGCGTAACACTTTCCTCCACTGAGTCTCACAGCTGAACCAAAAATGTGGTGAATTTTTTGTGGTGGCATTGATCAAGTTACCCAGAGTCTCATCACATTCTCATAGGCAGTGTTAGTTGCTCCAAAGTTTGGGTTTGGTTTTTTGATTTTTTTGTTTGTTTGTTTTTTAAGTTAATTTGTGAAAATTAAAGTAGTGGAGAATTTAGGAAAAGAAACAGATTTAGAATGCCATTAGATCACCTACTATTTTTCTTTCTGGTAGTCAGTCTTCCAGGTATCATCATCTTTCTTACTAACAGCACCCATGCCTTGCTGCAGAGTAACTCAGGCGAAATCTTTCATATTACATACTACTGTACTCAACAGAAGGGAGGGAAAAGTGAAGTGCCCAATGTGATTTTTCACTTTACAAACCAGAAAAATGTATTAAAAAAATACAGTTTATGTAAGTGGTTCCCTTTACACTTGAAAAATTAATTAGAATCTTTTCTTTAAAAGTAGTTCCTTTCTTAACATTACTTAATTAGCTGTTAATGCATTTGATTTTTAAGAAATTATATAGAATTCTTTCTTGGTTCTTCTACCAGTTTAATTCTGATCATAGCATACAGAAGAATATACCTCTTGAACTGATGAACCCAGAGTAATATTACCTTCTCTTTCCAGATATACAGAAGCATATTCCATGCTACCAGTTGTTCAGGTAAGAATCTTAAGTAAACAGATATGAAAAAGTTAAAATTAACCCTAAGTTGAACTCTTCAAGAGTTAAACTTATATTACATTACTGAGAAAATCACCTGGCTGTAACTACAGTAGCTATATCAACCCCTTGGAATTACAGATGCAAAATGCCTTACATTATTCCTGTTTTGGTTCTTCATGTCCTTTTTTGGTGTTTATGCATATAGAAATAGAGATATGGCATACTGCACCTTCTGGTGAGCTATGATACCGTATAAACTAGAAACACTTGTTAGCCCCATGGCAGGAGTAATTTCAAGGACTAGTATTTAGAGTTCATCATAGATGGGAACACAGCTGTGCAGGTTTGCATCCCTATAAGGGGAGAATCACAACAGAGTTTCCTTCTCGAATCTTTCTGAAAATTAAGAAACCCAGATGTTAGTAGAAAGGCATTTCATATCAAATCGAAGGCATCTTACTATTTTGTAGTTGAGAGAACATAGATGCTACCTTTAACTTGCGTCCCAGTAGCACTGATGCCAGAACAGCATCTGGGCTGTAAAAGACCACCTACATAGCTATTTGAGTAATGAAGTTAACTGCACTGTCCTAGCATATCTTTATGCTTACCGGGGGAGAAAAGCTATTAAAGTGAGATGACTGCCAAACTGCTAGGGAGTAATTATTTCTACAGTAGCATTTTTTTTTTTCCTCTAATTGTCCTAATTTTCTTATAGCTTTTATAATTCTGCAGGAGAACTGAATGAACTTGCCCTGAAGAAAATACTATCTGGCTGTAAGAAGGTATTTTATTTTCAAACCTAAACCACACCAAGGAGCTTGCTCAAGATTTTGGGGACTGTTCTGGATACCTCTTGTATCAAGCTTTTTCCCCCTCTCTGTTTTTAAATCTTGCATCTAGTCCCTCACACTGCTGGTCAAGGCAGCTGCATCATCTTTTCCCCCTGAAAGAAAAGTTTAGGTTATTTGTGACTAGGGTTTGCCTACATATATGTCACAACTTTTATTTTTTTCTTATTCACTTCTCAAGCAAACAGTTTGAATATCCCAAAGGAATTCTAGCTGAAGATCAGTTGAGGTCAGCTCACTCAAGTGGTTAAGCACCACTTGACCAAAAAAATTTAGTCTTCTCCACAGAAGAAAGTTTCACAAGGGGAAAGTAGAAGCTGGAAAGAGACAAGCAGCAAAATAGCAGAACCAAGTTTGCAGAGTTTCAGCTTGAGCACAAGCTCAGAAAGCAGGCCAGTTCAACACATGGTTTTGAAGGAAAGAAAAGTTGTCATACTGGAATTAGGCCTAGATGTTTTAAGGGTTTCAAGTTAACTAACTGCTATGTACAGTTAACTGATATGTACACATCACCAAACAATTCAGATTCATGACTTTGTGTTGAATCCTGTAACTTGCTTCAATATGACACAGGGACAGCATGATTCAACAGTAATAATGAATTTTCTTCTGCCTGCAGAGCGTAATAGGATGGTACAAATTCAGACGTAACACAGACCAGACCATGACATTCCGGGAAAGACTTCTTCATAAGAATTTACAGTCACACCTATCAAATCAGGGCCTTGTATTCCTTTTATTAACCTCTAGCATGATGACAGAAAGTTGTTCTACTTACAGACTGGAACATGCCTTACATCGGCCACAAGAAGGGTAATTGCTTTGTTCTCTAGTTTTAATAAAGCAGTAGCACAGCATATGCTATAGCTTGGAGCAGTTTGTTTTTTTCCTTTGTTGCAACTGAATTATTGTTAACGCTGTTTATTTTACCCTTGAAACTTACACATTAAATAAGATTATTCCTTATATTGCTAGAGCCCAGTTGAAATCTTACCCTAGAGTTCTGTTCAGGGATTTGCCTTTACAACTATCTGTAGTGCCAGTGTCCACAGGCAGATACTGTCAGTTCATTTATGCACATAAGCTGTTCTTGATCAGTGTGGTTTTGTGTATAGGACTTCAACTATGCACGATGTTCAATTTCACATATCACTGAAATATTTAAATTGGTGGTAATCTTCAGTTTTCTTTGGAGACATGCTGCCCATAAGCTAGGCTTAATAAGCAAGTGTTACATTATTGTGCGACTCGCACCCAGAAACAGGAAAAAACTAGAGGCATTCCTCAGAGTCTTGTTGCTCTTGCAGTTTGCCTTTAGCCGTAAGTAGTCAGCTGTGTGTGATGCAATACATTTAGCAAGAACTAACTATATTGTAAACATCCATCTGGGATGCTTAATGGTCAAGAACCTTTATGTATCAAAGAGAGGCCTTTGGATGTTAATTAAATCATGTTCTCACACTTCTGCTTTTTAAGTCTTTTCCAGAAAGTTCCTTTGGTGGTTACCAACTTGGGTATGGCAGAACAGCAAGGTTACAGAACGGTGTCTGGTTCCTGCATATCTTCTGGTTTTGTGAGAGCAGTAAGACAACACAGGTACAATATATGCCATATTTACTTACAGCTGTAGCTTTCAGTTAAGATAAGTATAGTTATCTTTCTAGAAAAGTACTAAGTGCTTTTGCAAACACTACAGCTACACCCTGCTCACTTGTTGACCTGTGTCCTGCAATTATTTACCTTTTCAAGGTACTTGGAAGTTAGTTAAGTCCCATACTTTGCCATGAGAGCAGCTGTCTGTCTCAACATAGGCACCTAGTATTGAAGCTCAAAATGGTTCTTTATTCGTAGCTCCTACTAAGTAAGCACTGGGATCATTAACTTGCCATTATATTCTTCGTCCATAGGTCAGAATTCTTTTACGAAGATGGATCCTTACAAGAGGTTCATAAGATAAATGAGATGTATGCCACCTTGCAGGAGGAACTGAAGGTAAGTCAGGCACACCTGCCAATACAGTTACTTTCAGCATTACTACAAAACCAAGTCAAGCAAAGGGTACACCGTCTTGCACTAAATGAGAAACAAAGCTGTGTCTTGGAAGCGCATATTGAAAGATGAGGGAGTTCCATTTACTGTTAGTAGCTGTACACCAAGTTCTCAAAAGTTGAAGACTGAAATTTCCATTTGATAAAAGTACACTGATAAATCCTCAAGTCCACTGATAAATTCTCACAAGAGGGTTATTTTGAAGAAGCACTAATCTATAGTTTGTCAGAGCTGCTTGCTTAGATGGGAAAAAGTAAAACATCTTGCACCTCATTCAACACAAGGTTTAAGTTATCATCTCTAAAATCCACCTCAAGCTCATTACTTAAGCTTTTTAATACTTTGTGTCCAACTTAAAATCATGAGTACCTTTAAGGATTTTGCAACAAGGTTAAAGTCAGCTTCTGTAAATACTGTTAATTCCATCAAATGCTCTTTTTCTTGCAGAAAATATGCTCTACAGTAGAAGCTAGTGAACGATCTGTAGAAAAACTCTTAGCAGAGGTGAGCCAATTAAAAGAAGAAATAAAGAGGAAACAGCAACAAAGTTGTTCAGGTAAGTTAAATAAATGCAATGCCAGTCTTAGTAAGACTTCCAAAGTTGATTCAATTAGCAGAAGCACAAAACACTTCTGAACTTGAGGCAGCCAAAACAGTAGTGGGGTAGAAGTGTGTAAGAGGGACTGCAACCCGAGCTTTTTTTTTTTTTTTTGCCCCCCCCAGGAGAAGACACAGACTACCCAGAAGAGCCAAAGGAGAATGTTCTCCTTTGTCAGGCACTGCAAACATTTTTCCCCAATTCTGGACTTCAGACATGTATTGTTTCCTTCAAAGGCCGACAGATATCCAAGAACTGCTGTAACATTGACCATAATATTGATGTCGCAGACAAACTGACTCTCATGGTAGAGGAAAGAGACTTCACTGAAGCTGAAACAAGACACCTAACCAAGCGTAAAGTCACAGGGACCACAACAGGATCAAAGTCATTCAAGAAATCCAGATCGCTGCAGCTTCACCAAAAATTACTTCGAGACCAAGAGGACAGTGACCAGGAAAGGAAGCTTACGCTAAGTAGCACTGAAACAGATGAGGATGTGTTGGAAAAAATTAGAGACACAAATGAATATCCACACTCTCCTACTTTCTGATCTGTTAATTTGTCCAGATGACTTTGCACCAAAAGCTACTGCCAGCATATTCAAGTGACACATTGATTTATAGCACTGCAGGGACAAAAAAACCCCAGTGTATTTTTGCAAGACATACAGGTTTGGGGTTTTTCTTCACCCCAATGCATGAATCCTGTTTGGCATAGACACAAGTCCAGATGACATTCCCTCATTTTGCCTTCCAGAGTGTTAAATCTGTATTCACTCTCTCAGGGTTTAAAGACTATGCTAGCAGGATGTTAGCAGTCACATAACCACATCACATACTGCCTCAGAGTAACACAACTGCAGGCTGCTGTTGAAGAAGCAGTACTACCCTTGCCTCAGCAGAAGCTGAGGCAGGGAGCATCAAATGAACACCAGTAACGTGCTTAACGGAATTAGCTGTCTACACAAATGACCACAATTTAAATACTTTAATTTATCCTTAGCTATCCACTACTTGTTTATTTTTTCTCCCTTCCAATCAAGCAAGTGAAAACCAGCTACCTGAACTTAAACAAGACTTGTGAGCAGAGGAAGTGGTCCATACAGTTGCTGATTTCTGCTATTGCTTTCACCTTTCATACTTACTTCAGGTTATTTTAGAGACTTGACAGTTCGTAAAAAATGCAACTGACACCCACCCTTCGGTCAGTGATGCATTATGCTAGCCAACCACATTTCCAGTAAACAAGTATATAAACATGAAAAGTAGTTTTATTGTTTATTCTTTATAGTATATTACTCTGGATAGTTGACATTACATATCTTGGGGTCTGTGAGAAATGATGGGTTCTTAAACATAACTGGCATAAATCCTGCAAAAAGATAAGATGGAGGGGTTTTTTTAATAGGAAAGTAGGCTTGACTTACAAAACTCAAAAGCATAATCATACTTACCAAATACATGAGCTCTTTTAATGGCTTTTGTAACTTCCTTCTGCTTCTTGTTGCACAAGCCTAAAGAGAAATAATTTTCAATAACCAAATACATAACCATTTTCAATAACCAAACCACTACTTTAAAGGGTAAAAGTGATATTACTGACAATTCCCTCTAGCTTTGTCTAAGCCTTCCTAGAAAAATGCATGTGTACTTACACTGTTAAATACAAAAAAACATATAATTAAGGGATATTTTCATTCCTTGATGAAGGCTACTTAAGTCAGAGGCATACTATTACAAAATGTATAGAGTTGGCAGTAGTTACTTTTGGAAAGAAAGATGATGTACCATTACTTGGACTCACAAGAACATTAATATTAACCAGTAAATGATTTAATTTAATACTTCACATACCTGTTATATGCCTGCCATAAATGCAGCCAGTATGCGGAGAAACAAACTGGGAAAGAAGCTATTTAAAATTAAGAAATCCAAAGTCAGTTTAAGAACTTTTTTTAGAGAGCTTTAGTTTATTTTACTACTTGCATTCTATTTTTCATTTTTTGATCTGTTTTTATAAAACTCAGTTCTACATGGAGACAAGAAAAAGTATAGCTTGGAGTTAGACAGTATTTTAGCTATGTAACAGCAGAATTAGAATTGAGGACTCTATTTGGTAAATAACAAAGTTGTAACACCTGCACATAGGACTAGTAGGTTGAACAGCTTATCACAACTACATTATTTGACCCTCATCTACACACATTCTTACTCTTAAATTTTAAACCCCTACACATATGAATGAATTTTTCATTTTTTATCCTTGTGGACTTCCTACACACACATTTAAAAATGGTAAACCAGTTACTTTCATCTAAGGACAGGAATTTTCAAACTCACCTGGACATTCTTGTAGTCCACATTTATTCCACATAAGATACATTTTTTAGGAGGCTCTTTATAGGGGTTCTCCATTTGTATGGGCTGAAATTAGAGAATTACTGACATCTCAAGCTTCACAAGAAAATAAGGAGTATTATTTTTATCCTTTGGGCAAAACATGCCTTGAAATCAAAAGAGGTATTTAGTGCATCACTGAAGTTTTTCAATAACTTTCTTACCTCTATTTCTCTAACACATTGATTGGTACCTAGCAATCTAAAAGACTACTCTTTTACTTAAAAAGGCAACATCTACAGAAGCTAGTAACAAGGTGACTGTCTGATAAGTCACAAGAGACTTTTTGAAAATACTTTCAAAGCAAATGGCCTGAGGGAGCTCCTGTCTGCTCACACACTTAACAGAGATTCCCAAGTACCTCCCAATCCCTGAAAGGCTCATTAAACTTCAGAACACACCCAGTGCCAAATCCTTGCACACTATGAGTGAAAGGAGAAACTTTGGTTTTGCAGACATAGGTAGAATCTGGGCAGAGAAAAAGCATTTTTAAAAGTTTCTGCTAGTAGTGGACAACACATTTTTATGAAATAACAACACCACCTAGCGCATTCTAAGTCTTTTTCTCGGCTACATACAGGAAATCAGTGCTGCCAAAGGTTTTGCTCCACATTCGAGTTACTGAGGCAGCCGATTTAAGCGACCACAGTTAAGAGCTTGGACTATCGACCTTAACCCCAACACCGGTGACCTCCCGCAGCGCTAGGCTCCTGCTCTGTAGCACACCTAGTATCCGAATATTTAGGAGACCGAAGCAAAGCGTTTTCGGACACCTCTGCTGCCTGACCGGAGCCCCTCCCGGTGAGGGCGACAGCAGCCTGAGAGCGGGTAGGGAACGCGGAGCACACCACGGGCTGCGCTCGGGGGCAGCCTCACCTGGTCGGACTGGCTAGGCTGCCGATCGTGCTGCAGGCGGTGCGGCCGCTCCCATAGCGCCGCTGCAAGGGAAAGGGCGACAGGGTTAGCGCCGGCGCAGCGGGAGAGACCAGCCACGCGAACACCCCCACGGCCGGTACCGCTGGGGCACAGCCGCCTCGCTCGAAAGGCGGGAAACGAGGAAGTAGAAGGAACGCACCGGGCACCAGCCTCCGCCAGGGCCGCCCCACCGCCACAGCCCGCGCCGCCATGTTGCCCTCCACAGCACACCGCCCGCAAACAACGCCACTTCCGCCTGTGCGTCATTGGCTTCCGACTCCAGCTGGCTCCCTGAGCCTACCGCCCGTGCAAGTGCGATTCGCTGGCCAATGGGGTCGCGGCCTGCCCTATTGAGGCAGGCGATTGGCCGCTGCCCGCTCAGAGTCGCTTTATTTCAGTAGCTCGTTGACGGAAGTGACGCTGGTGGTGGTGGTGGTGGTGGTGGTAGGTGCTGGTGTGTCTCCGCTCTCCTCATGGCGGTCCCACCTTCCTCTGGCGGTTCGGCCGTCCCTCGCCGTCCCCTTCTGCGGCCGTGACGGTCTCCGCACCGCGTCCTCGCAGCCCCGGTCTCAGGGTGGAGGCTGATACCTCCCTCCCGCCAGCTCCACGTGGGCGGTGGTGATGGCCGAGCCCAGTCCCGTGGTGCGGAGGAAGAGTTGCCCCGGCTCTGTCCGCAAGCGGAGCCGGGCCCCGGTGCAGCCTAGCGCCGTCTGCTTGCCAGTGGCTCGCAAGAGACCGAGCTCCGGTAGTGAGGGGCCCCCGGCGGAGACCCCGGTACGGGGATGGCGGGGTGTGGGCAGGCTGCTAGGGATGGGTATGGAGGCGGGGGGATTCCGTCTGGGAGGGTGGCTTGTGCCAGACCGAGCCTTCGTGACGTTGATCGGGGAAGGCCTTGCTTTGTATGAGAGGGGATGCGTTTTGGCTTTAACTCTAAAAAAAAATCATTGCTACCAAGTAACTATGCAGGTATCATGCCTGCTGGTAGGTCAAGTTTCACTGAGTTAAAGCATGCATTCCCTTAGAAGTCAAGCTAGGTTTTCCTCACAAACATCAGAAAAACACTTAACTTTCTTGAGAAAGACTTAAATGACTTGTATCTGATGTGTGTGCTGTACAAGTTATGCTGCCACCTTTGGTGTTACTTTGGAGTATTAATACTCGTTATGTTTTTACAGTGTAGTAATGATAGTGAAGAAGATATGTTTGGTGACTATGACAACTTTTATGGAAATGATTCTCTGCTAGCTCAAGTTGATGATATAGAGGACAAACACCTGCAAGATAAAAATACAGATATTAAAGCAGCTGGAGAAATCATAGTTGGGAATCTTCAGTCAGGAATTCACCAGAAGAAACAAGATGATTTTTCCACTTCAGAAAATGTGGTTGTCCTTAAAGCTGACAAAGGGGATGCTTTCCAAATGAATGAAAATGACCCAGTGGATAGCAATCAAGAACTGACTGACTCTATTTTAGGTGACTTGCCATCATCACAGCTTTTGTATTTTGAGAAAATGGATGAACTTTCTTCTGGTTCTAGACTATCTCCAGTCTCAGAAAGGAGGAATAAATGTGTGAATTCTTCCTCGGATAAAATCAGGAGTCCTTCATCTTTTTGTCCTCATGCTGAACACAGGAATAGACCTACTGACTTTTCCTCAGACTCTAAGTGTGATTTGTTTAAAACTGAGAGTCTTAAAGATCATCTGAAAAGTGCTATGACTGGAAATGCCAAAGCCCAGACTCTGCAGGTCTCTAAGACCAAGCAGCTTAAAGAAGCTGTTTTATCTGAAGAGATTTGTGTTGCTAGGAAAACTATTGAATCTTCTTCTGTTGATATAGGCCCTTTTTATGGATTACCTAGCAAAGTTAAAGATCTATTCAGACAACTTCGAGGGATTGAAACGCTTTATGGTAATGTAACTAATGGTTTGTTGAAAAAAAAACTGCTAGTGAAGTATTGCCTGTTTTACCCATTACACTGTAAAAATATTTAAGTTAAGGTAATATTTAATGTAAACCATGTTGGAAATTGGTTGTTTTGCTTTAAGTGCTTGTTTTGGGTTTTTTAGATGGGTGGGAAAGGTTGATATGGCTTATAGAATGCTTTGGAAGGCTTCATCACTGAAAGCTTTTAGCAGTTTATTGAAGAAAAACTCTCAAACTCTAGGCTTAAAGTATTCTGTATGAAACATAGGTGTTTTGATATTGATTAACACGCCCCTGGGGGTTGCTAATAATTCTTTTTTAATTTTGCAGAATGGCAGCATGATTGCTTAATGTTAGACTCTCTACAGCAAAGAAAGAATTTAATATACTCATTACCAACCAGTGGTGGAAAAACACTTGTAGCTGAAATAATAATTCTCCAAGAATTACTCTGCAGGCAGAAAGATGTTCTGATGATCCTGCCGTATGTTGCCATTGTCCAAGAAAAGGTCTGGATACAGTGTTTCTGATACTGCTTACTTTTTTTGATATGGCTTGTTACTTGGCTGGTTTTAACACTAATTTTAGCAAATTCTATGATTTTCATGACTATATGGTGGGAACTGAGTTTCTTCTCCCCTAAATGCTGCTCTGGGGCTCAGTAATTTTGTAATAAAACAGACTTAAATTCTGAGGTGAAGATGCTGAGTTATAAAGTGAAGTGTGCTGAATTTCGAAATAATAGCTTTTTGCCATGTGATGTATAGTTCTGCAGTCTTAGAGTTGTTCTGCCCAATTTGCTAAAGGAAATGGTCTTGAAATAAAAATTAATATTTTTCTGATATAAAGGAAAAGTTAATTTTAGAGAACAGATGTAACCCAAGCTTAATAATATTTGTAAACACTTCAGCTTTGCAATTGGAAAAGATAGTCATAGCTAGTATGTTTTCACTAATTCAAACAGTTGATTGTGGTGTGGGTTGATTGTGTACATGTTGAGTTCTTGAGACCTGTGAAATCCAAAATGAGCTTGAGTTTGTTCTCTGATTGATCTTTCTTTTTTACAGGTTAGGGGTTTATCAAGTTTTGGGATAGAGTTGGGTTTCCTGGTTGAAGAATATGCAGGAAGTAAAGGAAGATTTCCACCAATCAAGAGGAGAATGAGAAAGTCTCTTTATATTGCTACTATAGAAAAAGGACATGCTCTAGTGAATTCCTTAATTGAAACAGAAAGAGTTGATGACCTTGGTCTGGTTGTAGTAGATGAGGTATGCTACAGGATTTACTCAGATTTATAATATGCAATTTTTTATATTTCTAATATGCAATGATTAGCAGAGAGCACTTTTTTGATTACTTGGGTTTGCTATGTGTGTTTATCATGAAATTATTACTACTTAACTAAGTTTTTTCTGCATTGGTACATAATTCTGTAATACTGAAGGTTTGGGTTTTTTTAACTGAAGCATTTGTTGCTATATCAGGACAGTAGATTCTATATTGAGAGACCTACTGTGTTAGTGGTTGATGGTGAATTACTTAGTATCTACTTGTAGTAACTACTTGTAGATTAGACATCTCTAATGTATTAGGAAAAACATAAATCATTTTAATTACACGGAATGCATTTTATGAATCCCAGAACTGAACTCCTGGATGTGAAACGATGGGACTTTGTGTCTGGTATTAATATTGACTAAATGACATTAAAAAAAGAAAAATATCAAGTAACATTTGACTGTGAGAATTGTCCCTTTTTCTGCTTTTTAGTGGTGTGGCTGAGTTACGCTACTAAGGGTTGATTGTGGGGTTGAATCACATGTATCGCATCTAACAGGGATGTTTAATGCATGGAATGGTTCAGGCTGACTGACCCTACTTTAACACGATAGCTTCTAAACGGAAGGCAGCTTAAGAATTAACTTCTACTTTTTCTGGCTGCTAGAAATTTTTTTATATTAACTTCCACTGTAAGGTTGCTTGAAGTTTGTTTAAAATTGCTTTAGGCTGGTTAATGCAAAGATCTCCACAGTGCTTACTGTCAGGAGTTAACTGTTTGTGTCAGTTATGGTCTAGTTGAAAGGAAGATAAATCTTGTTATATATGTTTGCTCTTGGGTCTGTTTTTCTGTGATTTTTGAATGTTGTTTCAGTGAGGCTATACTTCTGGAAGGAGCTTAGCAGTCAAAATTTAATAGAGGGATATCAATGAGGGAGTCCAACAAAGACGTTCCTGTAATATTTGTTTAGAACTATGTCATCTGGTTTTTTAATAGAAATACTCTTAACTCAGTAATATTCTTGAATTTTCTTTTTCCCTTCTGTGTACAGTTGCATATGCTTGGTGAGGGAAGTCGTGGAGCAACACTGGAAATTACTCTTGCGAAAATTCTTTACACTAGTAGTAAGTCATGGTTGCAGTTAATGTTATTAAAATACTGTAGTGATGGCATCTCTAGAAAAGTCATACTTTTGCTTTCTGGATTTGTGGCGTTCTGGCTGCTTTTGAAAAACATGGCATGACTCCATGCAGTAACAGTGTTTACTCATTTAAGTGCTAGTCAGTTGACCCTGTAATGATGGGCTGGGTGTTTTTGAAGCTTTTTTGATACTACTTCTCTGAGAAATCCTGAGTATTGTCAACTGTCTTCCATTTCTTCGTAGGAGCCCCTTAGCCATTCCAATTAAATGCTTCTATAGAGAAGGATTCCTTTTTTATGTTTACGTCTCAGGTAATATTTCTTAGCTATATCCCCCTTCAAACCTGCTACTTTGGCATTTAAAAAGACTAACAATGAAGAAGCAGGATTATGAATTAAATACTGAGCAGAAGTGTTAAAAATTGTGAACATGGTGATAAATTATCTCAACTTCTGTTTTACAGAAAACACGCAAATCATTGGAATGAGTGCAACTTTAAATAATGTTGGAGACCTGCAGAAATTCTTGCAAGCGGAGTACTATACTAATAATTTTAGACCGGTCTGTATACAAGATACCCTAAACTAGTAAAGAAGATATTTGGCTTTAAAATTAGAGCAAATCTGTTTAGGATTGTATCACAGCTTTTCTGCTTAATTTCACACTGTAATGTAATATAGTGCCTGCTACTGCTTGCAGTTGTACCAATACAATAAATAGCACTATGCACTTCTAAGTGCACAAATGCAAGTACCTTTATATTGTTAAGCCATTTGTGTCACTTTAACTAAACCAATTCCTAAATTACAGCTACAGTGATAAACCATTACAGTTCATTTGATATAACTAGAATCTCTACTACTGGTGCTTGAATACTGTCATGACAATGGTTTGAGGGATACGTTTGTCATGTTCTTCATTGTTATTAGACACTTTCTCAAGGCACATAACTAAAACAATTAACTTTTTTTAAAAGTCTTGATGGGGTAGAGTGTGTGCTTGTTTGGATGCAAGTATGTA
>VYZW01006397.1:47464-78255 GCA_013401315.1 Balaeniceps rex | reverse complement strand
GATAATTAAAGATGGGATAGAAAATCTAATTGAAAAAGGACTCCTAAAAGGAAGAATATCTGAGAAGGACCACAATTCCAAATGTACACTAACAATCACACCATTGGGTAAAGCTACGTATAAAGGTAAGACTTTTTTTATTATTATTATAATCTTTATTTCAACAAACCCTTTCATCTCAGCTTTATCTTAATTCAGTATGTTTTCCCATCTTCAGTCTGAAACCGCAATGAAAAAATAAGTTAGAGAGACAGTTCTGATTACTAAATTATGTGCTGGACTGAAAATGGGAATGAACAAGGAGTGCATGACNATTTCTTGACCTGGAGGGAAGATTAAGAGGAAAAGGAAGCATATGACATAGACTAATTGTAATAAAAAGAGTATATCAGGAAGTTCTGTTTTCCTGTCATAGCGTAAAGATACAGGGTATGGAACGCAGTTGGAATAGGATGAATCTGTGAAAGATTCCTTCAATCTACAAGATTGTTCCAGGATTTCATTAAAGCCAAGGCAATTTACAAGCATGCCAAAACCACACACAGAACAGACATACATGGAAATAGGTGACTGCCTTTCCTCAGTTCTATTTCACTCTCATTTTAGGTTAGAGCAATTATCCAGGTTACAGTTATTTCTCTTCAATTCAGATGGCATAACAAGCTTTTGTGGAGGATAAAGGAAATGCTGACTCTCTGTTAAAATCTATTACACTTAACTCTGTATGTCTGTTTAAAATTGGAATACGTTGTGTGCTTATTATAGGATCTATAGACTTGGCATACTGCAATCTTCTTTACAGAGAATTGAAGAAAGGTTTAGAAGGGCTGATTCTTGAGAGCAATCTTCATCTTCTATATCTGGCAACTCCATATGATATGACTTCTAACTATAGTCCAGATTGGATGATATACTTAAGACAGGTGAGAATTTACTAGCAAACATGCATTGAAGCATATTGTAATTCTACTTATTAAATTTTAAGTTTATACATATAGGAAATGTAGATAGTGGGGTAATGATTTGATGAAAAGTTAAGATATGCTATTTTATTTTCAGTCACAGGGCAGAAGTGCTTTCCTGTATTGCATAAAAATCTAAGTTCTCTTTTGCATCTGTAATATTTGACCCTGTCTGGGGGAAACAGTGGCATGAAACACATCTCTTGAGTTGCCAGTACTCCAAATCCTGACTCTAACCTTGGTGCTAGCCTTGCCATCACCAGAGTCTGGTTAAAACAAGACTTTCCTATAAACTAGTTCTATGTAACCACATCATTGTAGTCTTGCAAGAAAACCACTATTAAATTAATCAAGAGCCATGTTTACCTTCTGATGCTCGCTTATTTAATCTGTAGTTTAGGGAGCAAAACCCACTAGAGAATGTTAAGTCTTAACCTTTGTTTGATATCTGAGTCTAATGCTTAACTCCAGCCATGATTGCAACTACTACACTGTGACCAATACCTTCTTACAGACTACTATGCTTATGTCAGCCTTAGCAGCACAGCCCTGATCCTAGTCTTGCACGCTCTGTAAGATCCACCCATAATTCAACTACTGCCTTTTCTGTAAAGTGTTGTATACTAGGGGCAGCACTAAAATCTATTTAATTTTGTTAAAACGTGGCATTCAGAGATGGACAGTTACAGATAATTCAAACAAGTAGGCAAAGAAGCTGCAGATCTGACTCTGTCTAGTGACTATAGTACTAGTCTAGTGGCTAAGTACTATATAGAGATACTGAAAAGCATTGTTTCGCTTTGCGTAGTAGACTTGTTTTCTATAATATCTGAAAACTCTTCATAAAATCTTATTTTAGTTCAACCAGCTAAGTGCAGCAGAGCAAAAAGTAGCCGATATTGTGGGAGTACCTGAAAGCTTTATTACAAAAAAGGCTTCTGGTCAAGCCATCAGAAAGGTAGGTTGGAGATTTCTCATACCCGAGATGACAGTTTAGTCATTTCATTTAATTATTTACAGATTCTAGATTATTTTTCTGCTACTGTTCTTTGCTACTGTTGTACTTATTAAGGTTCTTTTAACCTCATTGGTTAGTTTTCTTAATGTTTAATGTCTTTGGGTATAATATAGACATGTTTTAGAGATGTGGAAGAGTAGAGATTAAAAGAATTTCCTTGTAGCACTAACCGAATATCTTGAATATGATATTGGCTCTGAATTCTAACTTGCTTTATTCCTAGAATGTGGACAGTGCTGTGGTAAACAGGCTCTACCTGTCGTTTGTCCTTTATACCCTACTGAAAGAAACCAATATATGGAGCGTTTCAGAGAAATTTAATATGTCCCGAGGATATGTGCAAAATCTCCTTAATTCTGCTGCTTCATTTGCCTCCTGTGTTCTACATTTCTGTGAGGTAGTATGTTAAATGAATTTCAATAAATTCTTTGGATTGGTTTTGCAAAATCTGGAGTTTTGTTCTCTTACATTAGAACTGAACACAGGTGTTTTATTTCACCTGTCCTGTGCAAAACTTTTTTCACATTTCCTGTTCAAAATTTTTTTTCCTGTTCAGAAAAGTGTGTTTGTGCAGTGATATTTCTTATATTAAAAGTAAGCTTTATGCACTGAGAATGTGAAAATATACGAACTGTACAAAGTATTGATCAGTGTCAGTGCTGTTGGTGAAATAATCGACAATTTTACCTTTCTCTTGGAAATCAGGCCATCTGGTTGTGGAATGTCATCTCAGGAAAACTGCTGACTTGGCTTGTTCTCTTTGTTTTTTTTCCTCTATAGAAATAATGCATTGCTTATCTTTCAGAACTGCCCCAACTTTGGGATGTTCAGCTGAAGAGTGCTGAATGCAACTCTGCAACTAGCTGAAAGGATAACTAGAGATAATAGTGCTTCCTCTGTCTAAAAGTCAAATATATGCTTGTTGCTGTAGCAGAGCTCTTATCAGTTATACCCCCCAAATGCAGAACTTAAGATCTGATTTTTAGTGATCTTTGTCTCTGCAGGAATTGGAAGAATTCTGGGTTTATAAAGCCTTGCTGACAGAGCTTACCAAGCAGTTGACATACTGTGTTAAGACAGAACTCATCCCTCTGATGGAGGTAGCAGGGGTTCTAGAGGTCAGTAAACCTGGCTTTGTGAGACTTTTCAACGTAAACTTGTATGCTAAATGTTACTGTGCCTTTCAAGTATATCTGGAAGACCAAGCTAGTTTTTTGTTGAGAATTTGGCATAGTGCAGATATCCCACAACGGTCCTGCAAGCTGGGGAAAAGTGGTCGTTGAGGAAATGTGAGCTGGAGCCAATGATGTTTTTCTTCTGGCTGCTACCACAGCAACAGTGAAAATGCTGTATTTGGACAATAATTTAGCTGTATACTCAGTTGGAAAACAGAGTCCAGGTTTCTTTTGTGGTAAGGATTCTTCAGTTCATGGGAGTAAAGAGGAATAAGAATTTACATATTTAGTTAAGTTAGAAGATCCTCACAGAAATATGTGAAGTCCTATTGGGAACTTAGGCTTTTACAATCACTTGCAGTGCTGCGTGTATTTTAAATAAGAAAGTTTAAGATTCTTTAAATAAGAATCGAAGACTCCTATTAAAGTAGAAAATCTTTTTGGGCTTCAGCGCAAGGTTATAAGCAATCACTGGACCTCTTTGCAAAATGATCTAATTTGCCTGTCCAGCCTATTGTAGAATCAGCTTGTCAGCAAACCATTGAATTTAGTGGCAGTAAGGTTTTATTCTGAGAAGCTAAACAATGATGAAGCCTTAGCCTAATGGGGTTTTTGTATACGTCAAATTTTCTGAATTGGACGCAAAAGGTAAGTAGTCTATTTTTGATGGCTCACTCCATATGGGAGCATTTCTGTGTAAGGGCAAAAACAGCCTGGACAGCCATGATTCTGCTGAAGGTGTCTTTTAAAGATGACTCTTAAATTATTGCTATAACCAAGGTACTTCTGCACTGGAGTTAAAACTATACCAACAGCTGATATTTGTAGCAGGTAGACTGTCATCTTGAACAGATGTGGTTTGCTTAGATTTCTGTGGAGGAAATTATAAAATCAATCTTAAGGTTACTGTAGTGAAAGAGAAAACTTTCTGCACACTTACACAGTTTTCAAAGAGCAATCTCAAACCTTTTCATGAGATTTAAGTCATTAGTGGGGAAAGATTCTGTGCCATCGATCGTACTGTGCATATAACAGCCAAATAGAGCACAGAAAATATTTGCTGGCAATTAGTGGTTATTTTGGTAAAATTAATGACACCTACTTCACATTAATGAATATGTATAGTCCTCAGTTACCATGGAGGAAGATTATATATTGTAAGCCATTACCTCTTGGATGCTAAAAACAAACCCCATGTGCCATCAAATAAATGTCTTTCTATTCCTTGCTGTCTTCAAAAGAAGTGAGAGGGGAAAAAAACAAAAGGTAATTGACCAAATGTTTTGGAGGTGTAACACTTGTTCATCAAGTGGGTATTATTTCATAACTCAGGATACTAAAGCCTTGCGTACACTAGATTACTCCACTATTAGTGTAGAATGCATTTTAATTTAGACTTTGTAAAGTTGTAGTAGTATTTGTTTTGCAAAAGAAATGTTTGCCGAGAGACCCTCTGTTAAGCAAATGCTGCCTGGCTACCTTACGTAGCAACAGGATCAAACCAAGTTGAGAAGCAGATGATACACACCCCTTTATACTGGTGATAATCAAATTCCAGACAAAACTAGAGAAATAAAGAAGATACTGTGATACTAAAGGAAAAATTATTTATAAGATTGAAACAGGAAATTACAGTCTCTTCTGGAATTTTGTGAAAGCTCTGTTCTGTGAAAATTCTATGAAAAAAAATTTGGATAAAATCAGCCCTTCTTTCACTTAGACACCTCCAAAGAATGTGACAGTCATTCCTGTCAGTGACAGTGAATGCAGAAAACATGATAACAAAAGAGGATAGCAAAGTCAGTATTATCTAGGCTCAGAGAAAATAATGACGAACGGGTTCCTAAGAGCTGGGTAAGATTGTACGGGGACGTAAATCTTAGCAGTAAAGCTGTATTTTGGGGGAATAAAGAGTCTCAGTGAGTATTCATGTTCTTAGAAAGATAAATCAAAGAGAATTGGGTTGATATGCAAAGATGAAATGTTTGAGGTTGGTGCAGAGATTGGCACTTAATGATAATTCTTATTGCCTGTTCTAATAATCTAACACAATTTTGGACTTGCAGGCACGAGCAAAACAGCTTTATAATGCAGGATACAAAACTTTAGCACACTTGGCTAATGCAAATCCAGAAACTCTGGTCAAGTTGATTGAGCACTTGTCACGACGTCAAGCCAAACAAATCGTTTCGTCTGCAAAGGTAAGTTAGAAGCGAAGTTATAAAAACCTGCCTTGGAACTTCAATATGTCAAAAGTTGATGTTTGAATGACATTAAAAGTGAAGGATTCAGTTTACTACTAAAGGCATTAGTGGATATTTGTGATCCAAATACTGATCTGTATTAAGAATATATTGAAATATTTTCTTGACAATATAATTTATCTAAGGTAGTTGAGAGTAATGAATTGAGTCATCATAACTGAAAATGCTTGATTCTGCCAATACCTCAGGACTGACCTTAGAGAAATTCTAGTGGTGGTTGTGATAAAAGAACAGGATTTTCAGGACTGTAGAAATGCAAACCAACAAGGTATAGGGTTAACCTCACCTATTTAGGTTGCTTTTGTCATGCCCTGTTATTCTTTGCTTTCTAACTGTTTTCTCTTTTGAATATGCATGAGAAGGGCCTTCACTTAATATCTGCCTCTAAGGCACACACAAATAATCCAAGGGAAAGGATCTGTAACAAACATTGAGTTGTGCCTAAACAAAAAATACAGGAAGTATTTTATTTATCAAGTGGTATTTTCTCTCCTCAATCTCTGCTGATCATCTGCTGTTGCAATGGTATCAGCTTGATGTTTGATTCTGCTAAAATAGCAAATTTTCAGTAAGTAAGGGAATGCCTAGAATAAATGAACGGGTGGTTGCTGTAAAAATAATGCAGTCAATAACAGTCTTGGTTTGTATATTCTCACAGACTAAAAGTACTAACTTCAGGGTTTACGCGCTTAAAAAAAGGTCATGGCCATTTAATGTTGTTGTAGTCTCCTTACTGCTTTTTCTGCTGCTGTGTGAGCCAAAAGAAAGGGCTATATGCAGATTCCTCATCTACATCAGTGTTAAATCATAGAATCATAGAATGCTTTGGGTTGGAAGGGACCTTTAGAGGTCATCTAGTCCAACCCCCCTGCAGTGAGCAGGGACATCATCAACTAGATCAGGTTGCTCAGAGCCCTGTCCAACCTGACCTTGAATGTTTCCAGGGATGGGGCCTCCACTACCTCCCTGGGCAACCTGTTCCAGTGCTTCACCACCCTCATTGTAAAAAATTTCTTCCTTATATCTAGCCTAAATCTACCCTCCTTTAAAACCATTACCCCTTGTCCTGTCACCACAGGCCTTGCTAAAAAGACTGTCCCCATCTTTCCTATAGGCCCCCTTTAAGTACTGAAAGGCCGCAATAAGGTCTCCCCGCAGCCTTCTCTTCTCCAGGCTGAACAGCCCCAACTCTCTCAGCCTGTCCTCGTAGGAGAGGTGCTCCAGCCCTCGGATCATTTTCGTGGCCCTCTTCTGGACCCGCTCCAACAGGTCCATGTCCTTCTTGTGCTGAGGGCTCCAGAGCTGGATGCAGTACTCCAGGTGGGGTCTCACCAGAGCAGAGCAGAGGGGCAGAATCACCTCCCTCGACCTGCTGGCCACGCTTCTTTTGATGCAGCCCAGGATACGGTTGGCCTTGTGGGCTGCAAGCGCACACTGTTGGCTCATGTCCAGCTTTTCTTCCACCAGTACCCCCAAGTCCTTCTCCAGCGCAATTTAGCTTACTCTCATGCTCAGATATTAAACTGATGGAGTTTTCTCTAACTGGGAAGTTAGAACAGTGCTTGCATTTGTTATGCTACATGTGCTGCTGCGGGGTAGTTACTCCAACTGCCAGCAGCAAACAGTTCAGGGCAGTAGATTAAACAGTTGCTAATATCAGGGGTCCTATATGTCTGATGTAAAATGCTGTAGTAAGAAGTTTTGTATAAAGCAAGAAATTGGCAACTTGGCAGGCACAACTTATAAATGTTTATTCCAACATAGAAAATAAATGTTTAAGGTTAAAAATGCTCTTAAGTTCTAGACAAAACTGTTTATGTTCTGTTAAATTTTGTGTATTATGTGATGGCAGAACTGAGAAAACCAGCTGTGTACTGTATGAATTTTTGTGTCAGTGTTTTTCATATGGGAATACACTAAACAGTAAAAAATGTTGGTAGCAGTACTTGTAAAAATGTTAGTCCTTTGAGGCAAAGGTACTGTGGTCCCACAGGAGCAGCAGCAGAAATTTTTTTACAGACCAGATGCAAGTTTGGAAAGGAATATTGGTGCTTTAACCTGTCTAACAGTTATAGCTAATGCTGTTTGTTTTCTGATGGATTTTTTTTTCCATTATAGATGCTGCTGAGTGAAAAAGCTGAAGCTTTACAGGAAGAAGTTGAAGAACTCTTAAAGGTGCCTACAGATATCCCAGGGACCTACTGACCAACTGTTATGAAGAAAAATCATGAATCCAAAAATTGGGATATTTTAAAATTTTTAACTTTCCTGTGTAAAGCTGTTGTAATTATAATAAATATTTAATGTCTTTTGTATACTTCAATTTTGTGTGAGTTCTGAGTTCAGAATGTTTCTTGGAAAGTTGACTTCATTTGAAGGTTTTGCTCATGAACCTCTTGAGCAATAGGCTAGAATCAAAAGATGTGATCTTAATTCATTCCTGGTTCTAGACATAGCCCTAGGAGTGCTTTGGGAACTGGACTGTCTGGTGTGTACTTCTGCCTAGAGCTTAGGTTAATAGCTGACTTACATAATGCCTTTACATTGGATATTCCCTTTAGGACACGTGCTTGAGTGAGCTACTCCGAAGTTCCTACTTGCAGGAATCTCTGTACTCTAGGTGTAGCTAATGGAAGAAGAGAAAGAGTTGTAATTCATAACAAAAGTTGTCCCAGAGTTGTGTAAGAAATTGTAAATGATGTCTAGTTTAAGCCTTGTTAAAAGACACGAATATCAAATTCATATTCAGCCTCTGGCAATTCCCCCAGAGAGAATTCTTTCAGGTGGTTTCTGTAGCAGTCTTCCAAACAGAAAGCTTACTTTTTTTTAATGTTTTTAAATTTCTTGCTTAAATGTGAAGACTAATAAAGACTAACAAAGGCTTGAAGAACTGATCTTTGAGAAGCCATATTGAGTTCTGAGACTCCATGGGCATGTGTCAGTCACACTCGTTAGGATTTTTAAAGGTATCTGAACCAGATTTGCTCCAGCAAAAAGTTAGGCCTCATGAAAGTAGTTTTGAAGATGCCTGAAACTTCTTCAGTTGTGATACAGCAAACTCCTTTTCAAAGCTGGTATGTAGTACATAACAATGTTAGAGCACTGCACATTAGGGAAGACTTGGAAGCTGTGACAGACTGCTGGGTTAAATCATGGTAGCCAGTACACTGACACACTTAAATATGGCATTTCTATGTAAAATCAGGTGTGCCTTCTCAGTAAAGGAAAAGTAAGATAACCCTTAGTTAAAACGGTCTTTTTTATTCAACTTAGGTTTAATTGTGTTGGGATTCTAGAGATAAACAGGAATGTTTTTAAATCCAGTGAGGTTGTTAGAGGTTGAATGCTTGACTGAAAGGGGTTATGGTGAAAAACTCATGAAAAGGCTAGTATTTTACTGCTCATTTTGTTCTTGCATTAGAGAAATCATAGGTAGCAATTCAATAAATTCTTTATATGCCTTCATTTAGCAGAAACATGCCTCTAAGACCATGAGTATGATACTTCATAGTGGCTTACAAAGTTTGGATAAGTGAAATATTTGAGTAGATTCAGTATTAAACCAGGTCAAGGATTTAAAAAGCACTTTTCAGAGGCAGCATGATTCATTTCCACTGCTAGATTCAGTGCCCACAGGGGAATCCTGTTAAGTGCCTAAGGCACAAATGGTTTTGGAAACATGAGAACATGTTAAACTGGCTCTAACAATAAGGTATAATTGGCCCTCAAGTGCAGAAGCAATGTTTGCCATGACTTGAGGTTACCTAAGTCTGCCTCTCGATGCCTTGCCCTTTTAATTGAGATGTATTTTGACTAAATGATAGATAATATGAAATTCTCTGTTGATTTATTTGTATTATCTTCAAAAGACAGATGATACTCACTCCAGCATAAATGCGAGTACATATCTGCCAGTTGGTGTAGCATGCACGTAGGAAAATGTGATGGCTGCAAGGCCTAACCACTTGCTCTAAAGGTTTATTGGTGCTTGACCATGTTCCTCCAAAGTTTGAAAGANTTTTTTTTTTTTTTTTTTGGGGGGGGGGGACGGGACCAAAAAAAACCCCAAAGCAAATTACTGTAAAATTATTCACACTGAGTACTGAGTTATTGAAATAACTCATGTTGTGGAAATAATCCATTAATTGATGCATTAACTACAGGAGTAGTTAATGAGCCATTAACCTCTGTCATAATACTTCCCATGATATTTGTACTTATATGCTAATTAAAAAACCTGTACATTTTTATTTTTATATTGTGGAGGGAAACAGCAGGAAAAAATTACTTCTGGCAGCTGTCCGCTGTAGGGTCGCTAACTGCCCATCCTCACACTTGTACATTGCCGTAACAACCAGCACTGTGGAAGATCAGGTTTTGGTGAGATGCATGTTTAGGAATGAAGTCAAGTATTCCCTACAAATGCTGGAGCCCCTTCAAAAATGGTAGCAAAAGCTGGTTTGAAACAAGCGGGTGGTTTCAGGTCTGCATGAAGCTGGTCTGGAAAGAAAATGAGGTTGACATTTGTTTCCTCTGCTGCTCTGTTTATACAGGCTGTGCTTTGCCGGATGGATGACTGCAACTCCCCCAAGGCTTCCTCTGTGACCTTTGATAACATCAGAAGTGAAATGAATGAAACTGCAGTGATTTGCACTAAAACTTTGCTATATGTAGCTTCTCTTATTTTTCTGAAATTGAACTTATCAAGCAAGGCAGTACACATCTTTCACATTGCTTTTTCTTTCTACAGTATGTATTAATGTATGATTAAATGCCTTTCACAGAAAGCTTTCTTACCTGGGCTTTTCCCCCTGAGTGGAGATGGGAGAGGGGGAAAAAAGTATACAATGTATGCTGGTCACAGTATTTTTGTGCTGCTGGATGATGCTGAGGTGCTTCAGTGTCAAGTACAGTACTGGGCTCATAAAATGCAGTATAATGTACAGGTGTCAGAATGGGTATGCATTGGTTTGGGGAATGTCTGTTATGGGTGGTTGTGCTATGGGAGAGCTTGTACTAGGGATGAGTGCAGGATGTTTTGGAAGGCAAAGATTTCTCACTTGGTTCAATGGGATGTTTATGTCCTAAAGCATGTGTTCAAGGGAAAGAAGCAACAATGATTAGCTTATCTATGTGAAATAATGATAGACGATTGAAAGCTAAGGTAAGTTGTAAAAATATGCTCTATAGGATGTTCCTGCCAATTTCTTCATAACCCACAGTAATTGGATCGGAGCTATGGTGTGCGTAAGTCTCTTCAGGTTGCAAATAGTGCAGAGTAAGTGTTCTGACCAAAAACCTCGGAGCATTATTTCTTAGTCTTTATGCCTATTCACTCCATTTTCCAACTTGCCCATATAGACCGGTTCTTGTGTTCGTGCCATTCCCTTCCCTTCCTTCCCCTGAGTCCATAATTCTGTACTTTCAGGAATCCCTGTACATAACTCACTGAAAACTGTCTCTCTGGAAGGACTGGTAACAGGGTCAGGCTTAGGTTAACCTTTAGCTGTTAATTTTCATTGTGTCAACGAGACCTATTGTATTCCTGTGTTCTGGAAAGCTGCTTCCATGTGAGCTAGTCCTGCCTAGGCAGCTCTCGCTTTGTCCTTCTTTTTAAAGCTTAATTTCATCTCTTTCAGCATGGTGGTCCAGCACTGAGTATCTGTTGTAACAAGAGCCAAACGTTGTCACTTAAAAGCTTTGTTTTGATCAGAAGGGAGGCTGAGTGATTTTGCGGTGCTCTGTTCGGTGTGCTGGAGCTCAGCAGCTCCCGTGGTACCTGAATTTGTCAGCTGCAGCTTCAGTGGAAACAGAGTCTTTTAGCAATATCTATAAAGCTGTGTGCACTTCAAAGAGAACTGCTAAAAACTAGACCCAAAGTGGCATTTCCATCTCTGAATAAACAGAGCATGTGCCATCTGAGAGTCTCCTAGCCAGCTGGGTTCAGAAATAAAACCAGCTGGGAGTGCTGAGAGCTGTGTGCTGTGTCAGGACAAGGTCTGGCTGGGGGCAGGGAGTAAGGGCAGCTTACCAAAACACCTTGATAGGCATCTCTCTGTGTTTTTACCATTTCCAGGCTTTCTTGGCATCAGCTTAGTCTTAGTTCTATCTTCCTGAGGCTTCTTATATAGAAACATAGATTAAGTGCTACTCTGACACAGGTCAGCTCTGTTCATCCACCCAAACACTGCTATGTCACAAGAATTGTTTGCCTTTTGTACGGACAACTCTTCCCTTCTGAATTTCCTTAATATGCACAGGTAAAGCACTGATATATATATATATATGACATATATAGATAGATAGATAGATATATGAGCACTGATATATATATAGAGAGATATATATCTCTATCTCAGTTCATGGTTCTTGCCCAGGAACAGCAGTGGGGTCGCTGTTAGCAATAGCACGGTGCTGCTGCTGTTGGACAGTTGAAATTCCTGGAAAGTTTTATTTTTAGTTCTTCTTAGTTATAAAAACCTAGTCAGCACAGTGTGTCTGCTAACGGCATCGCTGGCGTGGGAGAAGCAGAAGTGCCTGATAGGAGCTGCATGACCAAAGCATTTGAATACCACAAGGCAGGGTTAGGCTTTCTGTGGAGTGAGGAAACGGGATGGGGTGCTGGTACAGAGCTGGTTTCAAACAACACATAAGTGGGTTTAAGCCTAGTCCCAGTTCTGATGCCCTCCCCTCATAGCTCACAGGGCATCACTCAAATTCTGCCCTAATTTCCATGACAGTCCAAATACCTCTGTATTGATCTCCCCTACTTTGCAATATTTAAAAATGGTATATAATACAATGTGAAAAATGCCCAGGCAAAAGCTACCAATTCCCATTTAATACCTGTAGCTCTTCCAGGTAGTAATGCTGGAAGGCATTATTTTCCAGCCACAAGGTTTTGTGGGCTGCTAAAAGCATAACACGTGCTAGACCTTTCATACCCATGTCTGCACACAGCAATTGAATGCAAAATGTAGCATTGACCATTTGAAATACATACCTTGTACCTCTGCCATGAGAAATACAGTGCAGTGGCAAGTGACTCAAAGCACCTCCCTCCAAAGAAGCACACTGAGGAAATTAAGGGAGAAGTAGTGAATTCCAACAGGAAAAAAAAAAATCGTGCACAGGCTGCATCTCACCTGGTGGCTATTAACATTTTCTGTACCTGTAGTAATGACCTTAACCGGTTTTGCAGCAATGATTTGTCATGCACTGAGCTACATTCTTAAATCCTTGGGTCACTCATGGGGCTGGGTAGTTTGTGTGGCGCTCCAGTCATCTGCTGATAGATGAATTATTCCTCTGGCAGATAGTCACCCCAGCCCTTCCTGCAGGCGTAGGCATATAATTGGTTGTGTACCCCCAAATTGGGAAGCGTTACACTGACTAAGACACAGAAACAGTCAGGAGTGTCACTGATGTTTCCTTTCTGGCAGAGCCATGGATGTGTTTATCAAAAACAGAGTTAATTTGGTCTACTTCTTTGTGTTCTGGTGGCGAGTTACTTAATAGAACAAAAATGTAGAGCAAGTGGGAACAGGAAGGGCCAGCCAGGTGAGCGCTTGGGTCACACTGGTTAATGCCCCGACTTCGGTGAGCGTGGGAAGCACTGCACCCAAATAAAGTAACAGATAAGGATTGGACAACTTGCAGTGTGTTCCAGCAGGCGACCGTTTTGAAAACAAACCTGATAAGAAACATGGATGCTTCAGGATGAACTGATGCAGATGGGAAATGTAATGGTGATGGTAGGTCTAATTGTTTAAAAACTCTGCAAATGTTTCAGTAGTGTGGATCTTAAGCAATACCTGCCCCATGGCTGCAGCGGGCTGTTTCCTGACAGGGCCCCCTGCCAAGGCTAGCCATTGCCAAAGAAGGAGTTTCGGCACAGGCACGACTCTGCAGGGAGCACCCGGGGGGCAGCCCCAGAGCGTGCTTGAATCTTTTTTTGTAACAGCAATTCCAAGTTGCGTGTTGGCCGCAATTAAGACATACCCTTGTTGCAACAGCATTGCAGCGCAGAGAAGGTGGGTTTCAGCCTGAAGCAGCAGGCTCGCCAAGTGACACTTGTCACAGGCTCGCCGTGACTCGGTTTCCCACAGTGGAGGCCCGTGGCTGGGATGTCAGGCTGACATCTCACCCCTTGAGCAGCAGCGGTAGCAGCGTTCAGCGTGTAGCGATTTTTCTAGCCTGCTGTTTTTGCATGCAGTTGCTCAGGGGCAAGGGGGAAAGCTGTAGAAGTTGGCTGGTGGGCTGCAGTGTGCTGCGATGCTGGGAAGGTCTGAGCAGGCAAGGAACCAGCTTGAAACCCAGGTTCACTTCGTAGCGGTTGAGGCTGTTGGGAGAGCAACCCTGGGCTTCAGGTGATTTGAGACACCGCACAGTGGTGAGGCTCGAAGAGCGGGGCTGCGCTTCAAGGATGCTACCGCAGCCCGAAGGCCCTTTCCAGAGGGTAAGGCGGGTCTCGGCGCTGGCTGCTCACGACACCCGTGTCCTTCCCGGCGGGGAGCGGAGGGCTGCAACCCCGGGCCGGGCCTGCCCTCCGCGGGGGTGGAGCCGCCGGCGGCGCGGCGAGCCGGGAGCGGAGGATGCTGCTGCCGCTGCTGCTGCTGGTGCTGCTGGCGCTGGCGGAGGGTCGGCGGGCGGCGGTGCTGCAGCTGGGGCTGCGGGGCAGCCCCCGCGGGGAGGTGAGCCCGGCTTTCCTCTCCCTCACCCTGGACGCCAGCCTGGCCCGGGACCCGCGCTATGTCGCCTTGCTCAGGTGAGCCANCGGGGGGGGGGGGGGGGGGCAGACGGGTCCTCCGGAGCCGGGGGGAGAGGTCCCCGGCAGGCGGAGGCGTCCGCAGCCGCGGAGAGGGGAGCCCGGGCATCCCGGCGGGGAGCCGGCAAAAGGCGCTGCTGCCCGGCGTGCTCCGGCGGGGCAGGGCAGGGCAGGGCAGGGGAGCGAGCTGGGGGGAACCAGGGGACCCCATCCCTGGAGCTGGGGCTGGGGGAGGCTGCTGGATCCCCTCTGCTTCGGGATTCGCTAATTTCACCCCCGGGGCAGCACGGCGGTACCTGCCGCGGGTGCGAGCCGCGCCGTTTCGCTGGTGCTGGGGGAACGATCGGCAGGGCTGGGTGGATGGAGGGAAGGCGCAGCTGGGGTGGTACCCGCTGGCAGCAGCAGTGGGGATAAACTTGGGAGAGGAGCTGCTTTGCGAGCAGAAAAAAAAAGGAGAAGAAAACTGCCGAGCAGAGGGGTTATGTGCGGCGGGGCTGGGGGCTGCTGGCCCTGCCACTCTGCAAGATAAAAACCCCCTGAGTCCTCGGGCAGCTTTGCAGGCGTTTGCCGGGGCACTGTCGACAGAAAGTCAAATAAATGCTGAGGAAGGTCTGTCACCACCAAAGCTGAATCGAGAGATCCTAAAAATGAACTGTTTTTTCCCCTTGGATAACACTGAATAACCCTGGACTGCCGTGTGATGGTGTTCCCTGCCTGTTCTTTTGGCTCTGACCTCTCTCTTGCCTTTTCTTCCCTGCTTTTGCTCTATTTTTTGTCCTCTATTCCTTTTTGATTCTACCTTTTTCAGAAGCTATCTTAATTCTTTCCTTTCCATCTGTCTGATCCCATTTTTCATCCCCACGGTATCTCTCCAGTCCTGATTTCCCTCCTCCCACCACTTCCATCTTTTCCTCCTCACCAAGGTGGAGAGAAAGGTGACACCAGCTTTATTGGAAAGTGCTCAGGGTCTCCAACCTCCAGCCCCGACTGCACACCTTGGTGTTCAGTCTGGGGCCGGCCCCACTGCCACAAGGAGCGGGAAGTACTTGGTGGCCTCTAATCTGCTTGTGTGTCACCACTGAGCAGATAGTGCTTGTGCACCCGGCGTCCTCCGATGCCTCGTGGTTTCCCCCAGCAAAGGCCGGGTATCGGTGCTGCACATCCTGCGCGGGGGGTGCGCAAGTCGCAGAGGCAGAGCTTATGTTATTTTATAAAATAACTGCTTCGCTAAAGCTAATGCTTGTCCCAGCACAGACTCTTAATCTCTCCTGAGTACAAAAGTGATTGCTTTTTCTGTCATTGATGGAAATTGGGACTGATGGTGTAAAGTCGGTTTTATGTCTACCTTCTTACGGGACTGGTATGTTAGTTTTATATGAACAAAACCAAAAAATCCAGGGGAGAAGGATGCTTAGGACAAAAAAATACCTGTTTTGAAGTATTGCCTTACTTTGCCCCCAGGATTTCACTCCCTGTCCGTGGGGCACGTCTCCCCCTCGCCGCCTCATCAACGCTCTCCCGGCCCACTCGGCTGGCAGTGTCTCTGTTGCACAGTGCAGAGGGCTGGGGCGCAGGTCCGGAGAGGGGACAGCAGTACCCTGAGGCTACTGGGTAGCCCCAGGTCACCTCATGCAGCGCGTCCCTCCAAGCACTTGCCATGTTTAGCCTCTACACCGAAGCCATAGTCTGCACGAATATAGCGTTTCTTCTGTTTCTTGACATCCCTTCCTCAGCAATCCCAAACTGCGTGCCCTGGCAGCGGCCCTGTCCCCAGGCTTCCTGAGGTTTGGTGGCACCGATACAGATTTTCTCATCTTTGATCCAAACAAGGATTCAACTTCGGAAGAAAAAATCCTCTGGGAACTTCAGGCCCATCAAGGTAAAATGGGCATCAACGTGTTAGACTTGAAACCATCCTGGGTTTAGGAGGTGACTTTGATGCAGGCTGGGGATGCCACAAGGGTATGGTGGCAGCGCTGGGGGTCCTGCACGGGGTCAGCATTGCTCTCATTCGCGGAGAGGAGATCCATGGACCTTCAGCACGGTCCATGGGAGGAGCTGTGTCAGCTGTGGGAAAGCGAGGAAGGGCACGGGGGACCTCATGTCCACCCCGGCATCTGCTAGGACTCTCCTTCTGCCACCCCGTGCTCCCTGCAGCAACCTTGGGAGCTCTCCCGCTGCCTGGGAGGCGGTCAAGGTCAGCTCAAAAGTTGTGGTTTCATTATGAAAATTAAGTAACAGATGAAAGAAATAATCTGATGAGAACAGAGTGTCCGTCTTTTCTATCTTGGCCAAAGCCAGAGTTAGGCTGGTGTCCTGGTTTTGGCTGGGATAGAGTTAATTTTCTTCCTTCACTTCAACAGGGCAAGTGCAAACCCACCGGACCACTGCCAACTGCTCGAGCTTGGTCCTGGTGCAGGAGGTTTCCTGCTGCATTAAAGTCCATTTCCTCTTTAAACTTAGCAAAAGCACATAAACCCTTCTAGAGGTGTTTCAGATAAAAGAATTCCCATCTACTCCTGTGGTACGTAGCACAACAGTGCAATCGGACATCACTGTACAACCGGTGATGCTCGGTTTTGAAGTCCAGCGGTACTTTTCCCCCCATACCACTTTGCCGAGTGGCCACCTCCTCTCTGGGTAACCGTGACTCCGGCTTGCGCCTTCCTCTCTGGTTATGGCTTGTTCCTGGTTTGCATGCCAAGAAAGAACAGGAGCTTTGAAGAAAAAGTGTCTTATGACTCCTGCTGGCATTGCCGCTGGAGCCACGTGGAGCAGTCAGCGCTTTCCCCTGTGTGAGATGGGCAGCGCAGGAAGCGTTGCCCTGTATCTGCCCCCAGCAAGGCAGGCCAGGAACCCTGCCCCACCACTGCACCCCGGGGTGGCTTATCTGCTCCCCAGGCACCGCAGCCCATGCTTTGTCAGCTCGCTGGAACGAGGGTTTCCGGATGGTGCTCCAGCTAAAATAGTTTATTGGGGTGTGACTGCTGCAATAGCAGCCTCCAGAAGCACAGCTCAGTCTTCCCCCACTCCCCCATCTCCATCACCTTCAACTGAGAAATATACATTATATATATATATAAAATACATATTTATGCATCAAGCCAGCCCTATTTGTTCCACGTGGTTAACATTGTGAAAGTAGAGGTGCATTTCACAGAAGTGCACGACCGGCTCTCAGCCTGGCACCGGCACCAAGCACTTGTGCTTCCTCCTGGGGGGTGCAGCCTTTGCGTACTGGACCCTGGCTGTGAAGACGAGGACTTAATTGCTATCATCCTTCTTCTGTCCTACAGAGGCTTGTGGCTCGAGGCCTGCGTTTGCTGCTGTTGAGGAGCTACTGCTGGCCCAGTGGCCCAGCCAGGAGAAGCTGATTCTTGCAGAGCATAACTGGAAAAAGCACAAAAACACCACCATTACAAGTAAGACTTCGATGGATTTTTCTGCTAGGCTTTATAACCAAGGGGCTGCAAATCTCTGCCCCTGCAGTAAAAGGGTCGTAGGCTGTTAGGAGCTGAAACCACTGAAAATGAATATTTTTCTAAGTGGGTGAAATGTTTCTAAGAAATCTTTTCCTACTGTCTGCCACCTCGTATTCAATAGTATTCAGTTGCTGCAGGAGTTGGGAGGATCTCAACACCTTGCAGGATGGTGTGTAGTAAGGTCTGGGCTCTCTTGTCCGGCTGGGAGAGTTTGGCACATCTGCAGCACCAGGCTAAATAAATACAGGCAGTAAAGATTGCCGCTTGGCCGGAGCTCAATTAGCACGCCATAACCTTGAGATAAACATCCCCCTTTCTCCTCTGCGCAGGAAACACGTTGGATATTCTCTACAGCTTTGCAAACTGCTCAGGGTTTCACCTGATCTTCGGGCTCAATGCCTTGCTGCGGAAAGATGGCTTGCAGTGGGACAGCTCGAATGCCCGGGCACTGCTGGACTACTGCGCCTCGCGGAGGTACAACATCTCCTGGGAGCTCGGGAACGGTAAGTGCAAAGCCTGCTTGTGGGCCAGGCCAGCGGTCACCTGGAAAGGTACCACCGCAGGGTATGGGGTGGTAATTTTGGATGTTTTGGATGACGGCCCATAAAGGCAAGGTGATGTTTTATTGGGAAACATTACGGTCTTAATTTGTGAGGAGGAATTTCACAGAAGGCCCAACGAATAAGCAAATTGAGATGATTTTGCTGCTTCTACCAGGGCTCTGAGATGAGGTGAGCGATGTCCCATGAGGTGCAGGATGTCACCTGTGGAGACTGGCTGGGACAGAGTGCTGGAGAGCAGCACTCTGAGTCACCCCGGCTTTCGGTTTCACTCTCGTTGCCTTCAAATATGTCGCCTGTACCGTGCCAGATCACGTGAAGACATAGGGGATTGGTACTCCCCATGTGGAACAAGCTGCCCTATTTTGTGCCCCAAAACTAGAGCGGGGTGCTGATGCGTGCGTGTCTTCCCCAGAGCCCAATAGCTTCAGGAAGAAATCTGGCATCTACATCGACGGCTTCCAGCTGGGGCAAGATTTTATTCACTTGCGCCAACTTCTGAGTAACTATACCCTCTACCGGCATGCGAAGCTCTACGGTCCTGACGTCGGGCAGCCCCGAAAGCACACACAGAAGCTGCTGAGAAGGTAGGGGTGTGGGGCCCCGGCAGCACCCCCCGGGGTGGGCAGGTGTGGATAGCAGTGGCTCGTCTGCACCCAGATGCAGGGGGCATGAGGAGACATTTGGGCAGAGTTTTAAGGATTTTCTGCTCCAAATCAATAGTATGGTTGTACAAATGGATACATCCAATCTATTTGAGAACTAATTTCCTGCATTTTTCCTTAAATTAGAAACATGGAATTTTTTGCCTTGTCTGGGGATGACTAAAATCTTACCTGCATGCGTGACCTTTCAATTGAGCGCTGGCTCTAGTGCTGTGTTAACAAGGGCTTTTCACCCTAGAAATCTCTGTGTGTTACACAAGCATTAATTCCTCCTCCCAGCAACCCACTGAGGCAGCCGGGCTGCCCAAAGCCTGTTTAAAAGCCATCGCAAGCGTGGCCCCAAAGCAGCTCACCATCACTGCTGCCAGCCGGGGGGAGAGGGGAGGGCTGTGCATGGCAGCTCGCTTGTGGGGGGCCGCGACCCATCACCGGTACCTGCTAACCCCCCCGCTCTCGACTGCATCCCTTCTGGTTGCAGCTTCCTGAAATCGGGAGGGAAGGTGATCGACTCCGTCACGTGGCACCAGTAAGTACCCCTCGGATACCATCATCACTCTGCTTATCACCTGTTTTCTGTACAAAATGTCAGTTCGAACATCTCAACAGGAGGGAGAGGGTGAAATACCCCTTTCAGCAGTTCCTCGGGTGCCTCTCTGCAAACTCCTCTGCTCAGAACAAGAGATGAATTGAGGGAGTGCGTTACAGAAATGCAGAAGATCTCCAAAGAGGCTGCTTGGTGCAGAGACCCAAAAGCAGTGTCGGGGGTTTGTAACATAGGCACAGCAGCAGGGAATGCAACGTGTGCAAGACGGTCATTTTGCTTGCTAAATATGTGCACTGAGAAAAACAGAAGTGGGATGTGGAGAAAAAGATTGCACGGCAGCCTTATTTCTCAGAAGAGCGCGAGGGGGTAGGTCACAGCTTTCCCCCGCATGAGGAGAGTTTCTGCAGCAGCTGAGCCTTTTGCATATGCCGTGCTTCAGCTTGTACCACAAGCTAGTGAGATCTGAGCAGTAGTCCCAGTTGTCTCAAAGGTCCAAGATGCCAACCCTTGCAAATACAATGCACTTTGCCGTGGGAAGAAGGGGCTGTCATATAAAAGGAAAAGAAGGTAGCTCAGACTTACTCGGCAGAGATGCATCAGCTGAACTTCTGCAAGAGCAGGTTTAATGTAAGGTTTTAAACAACACATAGGTGGCTGGGCTTTGAAACGGAGTCAATACCCTTGACATTGGTGCTCTCCTTGGCATTAGAAAGGCTGAATCTGCTTGAGTGAAAGCTTCGCTCCCTAACAGCAAATTCAGAAAGTCACTGATAACCCTGCTGGCAAACTCACTCAACTCCTTGTAAAAAATGCAGCAGAAGCTGATGCGTCACATGCTGCCTTTTTTCTCTGTTTATGTCTGTTTGAAATAAACGAAAAGCCCTGCAGGTCTGGCTGACCCTTACCCATAGAGAAGTGCTAGCAGCTTCTCCTGCTTCCTTTAAGTTTGCTCTCCAGGTCAGTTCGGGCTGTGTGTGGGTAACTCGCCCTCAGATCCCACCCACAGTGCTCTCCTGCTGTGGCTTAGAGATGCAGCTTTAAAGTGCTCGGGTGGGCAGTGCGGTAAGGTGGCCCCAGGGCACCTGCCATGAACTCCACACGTTTGAAAGTGATTTCCACGTGAAGGTGGTTTTCTTTCCAGAGTCGAATGCAGCACCGTGACATGCAGCAGTCAGATAACAGTGGGAAAAGATGCACATGCTTATATATATGTGTACATAGAAGACTTATCTACGTATTTTGAGCTGCTAGCAAGGCATAAAACATGTCCTCTCCCCTTCCTGGGCTGTTCTTGCCCTGTGTCTGCCTTTGCTTTAAATGGGCATGTGTTATTTTCTTTACTAATTTAGGATTGTTGGGTTTTAGCTTCCTCTTGTGGCTGGAAGACTTCAGCTGCTTCTGGTAGGACTGAGTGATAGCGTGATGAAATGCAAAAACCACAGGGATCCCACTTTCCCGTTCTTTACTCGGACAAACCAGATGTAAAAGCTCTTCTGCTCATGGTGGAGGGCAACCTTCATCCCGTAGGGATGCCTCCATCCCATTCCCCTCCAGATGGCCAAAATACTCCAACAGAGGGACAGAAACTGGGATCTGATATTTTTAATATGTAACTTGATACAGTAAAGCAAGTAATCATATAGGAGTGTCAGACTCCTCAGCAAGAGAAGATTTACAGAAGCTGGCTCTTATTCAGTGATGTTTTCCTCGTTCTAAATGAGTAGGTGCGAAAAACCCCTCCTATTTCTGTTGATTAAAATTTCTGCGATATCCTGCCTCCATCGAGGTGATTATACCCGATAGTCCCTAAAATACAAACAACATACCTACATATTTGGAAAACAAAAAAAGAAAAAGAACTGGATGGAAAAATAGCGCTGTGGATAAATGTATCAAGCAACTGAGTACTTTCGGTGGTGTTTTGTACCAGTGGTGCTATTTTTCCTTAATTTTGGCTGTGGGTTTTTTTTCCATTTCCAGTTACTATGTGAACGGACGAACTGCAACGAGGGAGGATTTCCTGAGCCCTGAAGTGCTGGATACCTTTGGCACAGCTGTACGCGAAGTCCTGGAGGTGCCTTGTCCTGTTCAATCATCCCCATGTTCAGTTTCCAGGGGGTTAGCAGAGAATCCAGAATAAAGTACAATTTCTCACTAGCAATAAGCAGGGCTCCTCAAAGCTTGGGTGCTGCTGTCATTGTAAATTTAAAAAAAAAAAGAATTACCAATACTAATAACAAATGAGCTCCAATAGTTTGCCATGCAGCAAGCATGGTACCAGATACATCACAAATCTACAACTTTCTCATTTATTGATGTAGTCATCGCTCAGGTATGTAATTCATGGCCATACCCCCTGCCCCAATTTCTTTGTATTTTGAGATCCTGAGAACAGTATAACTTAGAGTATACCACTACTCAGCATGAGAAGAGTTACAGGACCTGGCTTTTAGTGATGTTTGCCTCGTTCTACATGCGTAGACATGATTTTTTGGAGGGGGGCAAGTAAATCTGCTTCTAGTCCTTTTGATCAAAATTTCTGTGACATCCTGCCTCAGTTGGTGTTACCCCTTACATGCTAACATCGTACGTAGGCATTTGGCTAAAGCACAAAAATTTTGATTGCCCATTATTTCAGTAGCCAAAAACTTAACTGTTGTCTCTTTCTCTTCTTCCCTATGCCGCGCTGGCAGATTGTTGGTGGGACCGTGCCCGACAAGGAGGTCTGGCTAGGAGAGACGAGCTCTGCCTATGGAGGGGGAGCTCCCAGGCTGTCCAACACTTACATTGCTGGCTTTATGTGAGTACCATGACACAGGTGTGGAGAAATTACACACTTTACCAGCTGAAGGGGGTCGTGTACATGCCCTGCAGGAGGAACATCTCCCTCGGGCTTCCCGGGGAGGGTAGGCAATGGGTGGGTTGAGGATCACAACCCTCCCACCGCTCCCTGTGTTCTTCCCTCATGCCTGAGGTTCAATGTAGGCCCAGGTAATAGCAGATTCCTACATGAAATGGGGGATGAGAAGCATGAGAAAATTGTATTTCTGCCCTCGAATCTGCAATGCTAACTCCGTCCTTTTGTGAGGACGAAAGAGATGGGTGTCCTTTTCCGATGTCATCCTTCAACCACCATGAAATAACTAACTAAAGGGAAATTTTGTCATGAAAATAATTTTCTTCAAGGACTTCAGTTGTAGTATTTTGTTGAAATAAAAGAATTCAGGCTTTTCTTAGCACTTTGATCAGTTTGTAGATTCAGGGAGATAAAATTGCACGGGAATGTGCGGTTCACACTTTGAAAATTAACCAAAAACATGGTTGCAATGTATTTTTTTTCCTCCTGTAAGGCATGATGATCTTTTCATCAGGGGCTGGTGGGTCAGCAAGTCAAAGCCTGGTAATGGCAGGCAACCTTGTCGTTGGCGTGATGATTTCTCTCAGCCTTCAGGCTCTTGGCCAGTTCAGGAGCATCTGCTGCCGCTCCTGGTTTCCACCGCCTGCAAACAGGGGAGTAGAGCAACTGTTCCCACCAACTCAGACCTCCAAAGGTGGTCTGAAATGATTTTTTAAGGTAATCAATGCAAGACTTGAATTGAAATTAGTTGTGTGATTTTAAGGAAGTCAGCATCATGCCCTAATTCTTGTTTTCCTACTTCCCAAGCTGGTTGGAGAGGGGCAACGGTGTACAGTTGAGGTCAGCAATTTAATCTGCAGGTTGTTTGCCTCATTTTTTGGCAGGTGGTTGGACAAACTTGGGCTTTCAGCCAGGCAGGGGATTGATGTGGTGATGAGACAGGTTTTCTTCGGAGCAGGGACCTATCACCTGGTGGATGCCAACTTTGAGCCTTTGCCGGTAGGTATGCAACCCCCCTGACACCATCTGAATGCTGCATGTGTTTCTGCACAGGCAACACTGGGTGTGGAGAGACATGTCAGCTATTTTAACAATGTGAGATAGCAACAGATTTTGTAGGATAGTCACCATTATCCTTGCACCTAAAGTTAGCTCAAGTTTCATTATGGGTTCATGTACTACATGTATGTAGATGCAAGATACTTACTGCAACTGCAGGGATGCAGCTAGTCTTCAGCACAGCAGAGACCGATTTCTGGGACATGATGCTCTGATTTGTATGCAGACACTTCTGGAGTTCACAAGGCTTTTCGGGATGGACTGTTTTGGTTTGAGTACTCCTCAGCTGAGTGATGAGTAGCTTTTAAACAGAAGTGATACGAGGTATTATAATAAATTATATCCCAAGTGAAAACCAAACCAACATGAAGCCAAGACTCAAGGATTTCTTAGGTCATGAGCATATTTAGCCTTCAGTAGTGGCTGAAGGATAACTAAATGAAAATATACATTTAGTATCATTGGATTTATTAGGAAATAACATTCTGCTGTGATGAAACCTCATTATTTGAACTATACGTTGTTCTTGCATGCACAGCACGTTTCTTTGTGCTAGTAGCACTTACCTTGGGGTGAGAGGGTAGCATCTTTCTTTTTAGCTTTCCTCTCATTTTTCTGCTTCCAAGCTGTGATTTTCAGAGGCTTATAGAGACCGTCTGAGAGGAAACCCAGCATATGGGGTTTTTCTGTCCTGCCTGTTCAGCTGGTCCCTGTGCCAGGGGCCACGTTGTCAAGCTTGTTGCTTTGAGATTTTCATTCCCTTATTTAAAATAAATTTAATTTTGTCTGAAAGGATCTGCCTTGTTCCTCACCTACAGGCAGTACAGATGCCAATCAAGCTAATAATGCTTTAGAGGCAGGGAAATCCAAACCCGGGTCCATCAGTTTTAGTTAGCATGGACATGAAGAAGCGCAGCAGCGTCAGAAGGCTGCACCTCCTGGCAGACGAGCTGAGTGTGCAGGCCGATAGGAAAAGTCACTTCCGCGGGCTTCTGGTGAGTCAGGAGAGAAACACGACAGTTTTCCTTCTAGGAAAACCTCAAAGACAGACAGATGAGCTGAGAGAAGCTCTCTGAAACCTGCCAGCTGGAGCACATCCTCCCCTGGGGCTGCGCTCGAAGAAGCGATGCTGCAAAATGCAGCCTGCCCGCAGCTCCTGGTCACAAAACACATCTGCACAGACCACGCGCTCTCTTTGGTATGGTCACGGACTTCATAGAGGAAAAGTAGCGGTCAAGATGCAAGAAAAAGCAAGCCTGGAAAAAAATGAGTCTGCACTGGGCATCGCCCTGCTCTCGGGCATTGTCCTGGGGTGTCAGAGGATTTACTCTTGACTGGCGTTCAGAAATTAATCCTGAGACCTGCTCAAAAGCACGATGTTCGTGAAAGGCATAAAAGTTGTTGGGGGCTTCTTCCCCTGTGGTTTGGGCCCAGGCTTCCCTGCGGGCAGGGCAGCTCACCACCCCCCCTCGGGTTCAGCCCTGAGGTGCTCTGTACCCTGCAGAAGGGCGTTTCCAAAATGCAAACAGTCTCTCGCCCACAGAAAGAGCTCCGCGATTTGCATATGAAGGGAAAATGACTCTAACATACCTTGTAAACACAGCTGCTCTGCAGCTTGGAGGCAGGATTTTCTCTTTAGCTGTGCTGTTTGTGGGAATTTAAATGGATATGGTGAAAAACTTGGTAAAGCAAAAAATTATGGGGGAAAAAAACCATGAAATTACCAGCAAAATGAACGTTACATTGAGCACTGTGTGGAGTACCTGGCATGTACGCCAGTGCTTACACGTGTTTTTGTGCCTCCCAGGACTACTGGCTCTCACTGCTCTACAAGAAGCTGACGGGTACCAAGGTGCTGCAGGTCGGCCTGGCAGGAGCCGATGAGAGGAGGCTCCGCATCTACCTCCACTGCACGAACACCCTCCAGTAAGCCTCCAAAAAGGGCGAAATATCCCAGAAGCTGAGCCCACGGCCACCCCCAGGCCAACAAAAGCAATTTGGGACAGCGCAAGGATGCACATTATTTCTGTGAAACTTGTTTCTCTCCTGATCCGCACCATCATCTTCTCTTGCCTTGCAGCCCAAAGTACAGAGAAGGGGACGTGACGCTGTTTGCCTTAAACCTCTACAACGTTACCCAATATTTGCAGCTACCAAAGTACTTATCAAGCAAGCACGTGGATCAGTACCTCTTGCTGCCTCATGGCAAAGAGAATATACTCTCCAGGTAAGCTTGCAATTCCTCCTCTCTCTGTAGAAAGGATTGTGAGTAGAGTTAGATGGCCTCTAAAACCTCACCTTGGTCAACTTGCAAGGCAGGGCCAGGGGGAAGAGGTTACCATTCGGTCATCTGGGGTTTTTTCAGTAAGGTCTGACTTGTGTTAAATCAGATCTCCTAAAATCAGGCTGCTGAAAGCTTGCTCAGGTACAAGGACACTTGTTTGATGTTAATTGGGAAGCTTCTTCCTAGCAGGCTTCAGGGCTCTGGAGCAGCCAGAAAAAGTCCTTTTTCGTTTGCACAAGCACAGGTACATTGCTCTCCCAAGTGCTGGCTCCTGACTTACAGCAACATGTTCAGGTTTTGTATGGTTTCTTTTGTTGTTACCGCTAATGCATTGGCACGGGAAGGATCTGCTCTGTGGGCACAGAAGATATCTTAATATTTGCAGGAGAGAAACCAATTGAAAGTTGTACTTTTCAAAGCCTGTTCTGCTGTTAACCTCACTGGAAGAGTAAGAAACATGTACTTTTCAACTTGCTTGTGCTACGGCTCTAAAGGTGTCCTTGCAGAGGGAGTGCCACAGATGCTCTGTGTGTGCACATGTAAACCCTCAAGGGAAGTTTAGTTTGGCTTTGGGCTGAGGTTATGTTTACACTCAGGTCCAGAGCTGTTTGTGCTTGATGGCAAACTGAGCACAGCTGCCCAAACAGTCGCTCTGTCCCTCTCCAGGTCTATTGAGCTGAACGGCCGTGTGCTACGGATGGTGAATGACAAAACGCTTCCAGAGCTTATTGAAAAACCCCTTGGTCCTGGCAGCGTACTCGGCCTTCCAGCCTTCTCTTACGGCTTTTATGTTATCAAAAACGCCAAAGCTATCGCTTGTATTTAAATGGTTAATACACACGCGCAGGATAAAGGTAAAGCACTTGGCTAGCAGGGAAGTTTAATCCTAGAAATTCACATTTCTACCATGAGACTTAATTCTGGCAAGAGATGCAAATGTGGCGGCACTGGTACCATCTGTGGGCTGGGGAAGACATGAGGCCCCACTGGGTAATTTGTACGTGAAAGATGCTCGTTAAGCTCCCAGGAGAATTACCCAGGTAGAGCAAGTCCAGGCAGAGGCTGGTTTTGCTCTTGGTCCAGCCTGGGTCGCTGTGCTCGAGCACGGGGCCCTTCTCCACGCCACGCGTGGAGCTGCATCGGCTTCTCATGCTGCACCTGGGGCTCTGCCAGCCGGGAACTGCAACCTCCCCTCTCCCTCTCCTTACTGCAAGCACAGCTCTTATAGCAGTTCCTTCAAAAGCTTGCCTTCAGAAAGGATGAGCAGGGGTTTTATTTTAGCTGTACAGCTGTGATTTTGCCTGCACCATGTGGGGAAGCCTGAGGAGGGGTTGTGGTTGCTGAGGGCACCTTGGGGTGGAAAGCAGGGACACACAAAGCAAACCGAGGTCGGGGTGCCTGCAGGGAAAAACGCCTTGCCAAGAAACCAGGTCCTTCATGGGATTTGGGGCAGCACCGCACGTTTTTCCCAAGCTAGGAGAGTTCAGTCACAAGATGGAGCTGTGCCCACGTCCTTTCCAAAGGCGAGTTTTTGACACACGAAGTGCAGGCTGTCCCTGCAGGGTGATCTACCTCTGCCCTCACACACTTCATCCCCGGGTGGAAAGGAGCCCACCAGTGCCCCGGCAGACCCTCTGTGGTCGGTGGGCTGCACAGTGAGGGCTCACGGCTCCTCAACCTTTACCACTCCACAGGCGGTTCAGCTGGCAAGGACTTCCCTGAGCCTGTCTGCAGGTGCAGCTCTGCTTTATGCTCCCAACTCGCTCAGGTCTCTTCTGTTCTCGAGGAAACGGGAGAGTAAAGAGACAGAGCAAACCACCCACCCTCGGCCATCAGAGGGAGTTCAGTGGCCTTAGAGCACCCTGGGGACAAACCTGCCCGGCCAGGCTGACATCCGTCCCACTGGGGAAACAGCCATTTTGACTAGAAATCTGTGTCGGCGGTGGCTTTTCTCCCCAGCTGTGCCTTTCCCGTGCACACGCTGCTGCGTTTTGGGGTGCCTCTGGCACAAAGGCTGCCGGTCTGCAGGGCAGCCAAATGCCTCAGAGAATACCTGCGGGCTCCCGCACGTGTTTATTTGCATCTACTTTTCTTGAAGATATATAACCCATGCCACTGTCAACGCCTTACGATATTCTGAGCACAGCAGGGGAAAACAACACCACCACCACACCACTGTATTTCCCTTTTTAAGCTTTAAAAGGATGCTACCAGCTACATGGTGTTTCAACACAGGGTGTGGGGGGGAGGGGATGTTTTTTAATGAGAAGACTTTAAAAACAGATTTACGTCTGAAGCTGTGATGAAAAAATTGCACAATAACAAGGTTATATTTAAGTTCAGTGTGTCAAAGGAGTGTTTGCATTCACAGCGCAGATGCATTCTGTGAAGTTATGTATCGGGGGTAATATAGATCAGAAATGAGAATAAAGGAGGTTGTTTACATTGTCCAAGTTTAATACAAGAAGTAAAGAGAACGTAAAATGGGGTGGAAAGTCTTACATACAGTCAACATATATTATAATAATAATGTATTATTAAGTTACAACTAAGACATCAAAGTTATTGTTTGCCTGGTAGCTTCTTTTTAGAACTTTTCCAACAGTTTTGTTTATTCCAATGCTTGTGACTTTTATATTTGAAGATTTTAATTAAAGTGATTTATACCAGCTTTTGGCAATCTTCCTTTTTTTTAAGACACCTTTTTGGCATACTGATACCACAAAACTCCCTACATTACTTTTGGTCCTACATCATCTGTGCTTTGTATGATTCCCAACAATACCCAAGTAAATAAAAATGAAAGAAATCCTATCCAGGTTGGTGTGTTTCAGCTGTAGCTGACCACCAGTTCAGAAGCCCTCCACCCCACTGTCTGACTCAGAGACAATACATGGGCTGATGACCGACACGCAGGAACTACTAGGAGGGGCACAGGGATGTCCAGGTGTGCGAGAGACAGCTGCTCTGGCTTCACCTCCCAGCCACATCGCCTTCTCTGAGCTCACATCATCGCCTCTCTGTTCTTCACATGGCGGGGTGGCGAGAAGTATGGTTTACAGCTCACATAACTGCTTTCAATGCCCAACGTTCTACACACGCCCAGATGACTTCTCTTTACAAAGTGATAGCTACTGTTAGCTTTGTACAAACAAAGCAGGAGGGAGAGGAGTGTAGGAAATGAGGCGCTGGATCCCAGCACACCAAGGCACATACGGTCAGAACCGGAGGCCCTCGCAGAGCCCGTCTGCAGCAGCAATGCCTGCCCTACAGGCACCTTATCTTAAGGGCTTCAAAATATATATACACACACACACACACACACTTTGAGACCAGGAACAACAATTATATCTCACACACATTCCAATTTACTTCTGCATTTTTGACTCTGGCGCTTGGATTGCTCACCTTGGATTTACTGTAAATCAGTTCCTGGAAGGTGGAGTAAGTTGCATCATAAGACCTTTGTATAGGGCATCATTTAATGCATATGAAAATAAGGAAACTGATAATCTCCTTAGAATCAGGGGAAATTTGACCGTCAACTCTGATTTCAGTCAAACAGACAATGGGGCCTTAGTAGCTTTTGGTGATTTTTCAAAGTCTGAAATGTGCTATTCGCTAGATTTTTTTCAGTGAGGGGCCAGGCCACCTTACAATGAATATGAATGTAGTGACAAGAAGTTTGCTTTTCTGTATTACATTCATGAGCTCCTTAAAAATTGTCTGCATATGGTCCAGGCTTTGCTTACCACATTACACATTAAAAAAAACCCCACCCACAGTGTCTGCACAGGAGCACCCACCCGGTGAAAATTGGAGTTCCTACGGCACAGCAGGCAGAAAGCCTGCGCGTACGCATTGCCAGGACTCGCTCGCTGCCCTGCATGAAGCACTGTTCAAACATGTCTCGGCCACTTGTCCGTACCTGAATAAAGCCCACACCTCGTCACTGTGAAAACAGAGCCAAGGTCACCAAAAAAAAAAAAGTTACACTTCATCAGAGTTGAGCAATTATTTCTTTTATGGTCCTGTGCAAATCATTTTACTGCTGTGGAGCACTGCTCATTAAAACAGCGAATGGAAAAATGTGAAAGTCACTTCTCCATCACATTGGCTTTTTACTTCCTCCTGGAAGTCAACATTTTGCGAAATTAAAGTTCAAAATAGTTTCCCTTGTTTTCTGTCAGTGTGTCAATCGTTCCAGCAGAAGTAAGTGCAGAATGAGACAGAAGTTATACACTGAATTCTCCCAGAAATCTTTCAGCAGCAAATCTGGGATCATTTTACCACTGCAACCATGCCATGCAAGACAAAGCTTTTATGGCTTTGTCCAAAGCTCCCCTCCCTCCCTGGTTGACGCAGTAACTCATGTAAGATGGTGGGAGAACTGAGTGGATGAGGACAGAGACCCAAAGGCCATATATGAAATCAGAAATTTTTATTAACTACAGTCTGGAAAGGTTTGGGAGATGAGACATATGCTGATGCATGAACGCATGTCTTGATGATGTTTGACGATATACAGTCAACTACAGGATTTCAACACACAACATGGAAGACTTTGAAGAAATTTAGTAGTAAAAACAGCACACATGCTTTTAGTGAGGTGCTGAGGTACAGTAACTCAAGATTACAGCAGTTACTCCATCTGTGCATCCTGTTGCTTCCCACCGGTCCCCCTCGGGGGCTCCGTCACTAACCACTGCTCGAAGCCGAGGGTAGGCGAAGCTCCAGCCTCCCTCACGTCCCGTGCCAGGAGACCCGGCTGCCGTCCTCTGTACACGTGCCAGGGCCGCGGCCGACGGGAAACGGCTGCTCTAGCGCCGGCGGGGCGGGCTCCGCCCGGCCTAACCCGCAGTTTCGATTCCCGGGAGTGAGGCACCAGGCGGCACACGCCCCGGAAACCGGCAGACGGGGAGGCCCGGCCCCGGCCCCGGCCCCGGCCCCGCTCCCTCGGAGGGGGAAGATGGGGGCGCTGCGCATGCGCGGCGCCAAGTGACACGGCCAAGCCGGAAGCGCGGCGGCAAGATGTCGGCCCTCCTGGCGCGGCTCTGTTGGGGCGCCCCCGGCCTCCGCGCCGCGCGTCTGCCCTTCGCCGCCCCGCTGCTGCGCCGCCCCTCCGCGCCGCCGGCACCCCCGCGGCCGTTCAGC
>VYZW01006397.1:1068-47412 GCA_013401315.1 Balaeniceps rex | reverse complement strand
ACACCTGTGCCGCTGGCCGTAGCACCCCTCTCCCGCCTTAGGTTTTGCCAAAGAAGCGCAAAGAAGCTGTCTGCTTTTTGCCAGAGAAGCTGTCTGCTCGGCAGCGCCGTTGCTCAGCAGCGAGCTGCCGTCCTGCCCCGCGGCCCCCAGCCCCTCGCTTCCCCCCTCATCCCACCCGGGAATTTTGTCTTCCCTCAGGGACGTGGCTGCTGTACCTGCCGTGCACCTGGAGCATCGGCCTGGCCGCCGAGCCGGGCTGCTTCCCGGACTGGCGCATGCTGTCCCTCTTCGGCATCGGAGCGGTGCTGATGCGCGGAGCTGGCTGCACGATTAATGACATGTGGGATCGCGACTATGACAGACAGGTGGAGAAACCCCCGTGGGCTTGCAAAGACCTAGGGAAGTGAATTGCTGGTTAATTAACCAAGTACATGTCCACTCATCTCCAGCATCACCAGTGATTCCTTGCTGAGTGCAGGCATAGGGCTCCAAGTTCAGAAATTCCTCCGTGTTTCTATCTGAGATGTGTGCAGTTAATTTGTCTACGTTTTGTCCTAGAATAGTAGAAATCACTTTATTTTGCATAACATTTCTCTGTCTAGGACTGTAATAAGTCTTCTAGAGTACTTACCTCTGTGTAAGGTAAAGTATATGTTGTTGTCAGCTGTAGGTAGTACTTGAATAAGTTTATTTTTCAACTTCGTTTTGCACGACAGAACAAAATAAATAACACTTTTTTGCTGCACTTGCTAGTTACGATTATTAACTCTATCCCTATCGGCTGGGATAGAGTTAATTTTCTTCCTAGTAGCTGGTGTAGCGCTGCGTTTTGGATTTAGCATGAGAATAATGCGATGATAACACACTGATGGGTTAGTTGTTGCTAATCAGTGTTTATACCAGTCAAGGACTTTTCAGCTTCCCATGCTCTGCCAGCGAGGAGGTGCACAAGAAGCTGGGACAGAGCATAGCCAGGACAGCTGGCCCAAACTGGCCAAAGGGATATTCCATACCATATGATGTCATGCTCAGTATATAAACTGGGGGGAGTTGGCCGGGGGCCAGTGATCGCTGCCGGGGGACTGGCTGGGCATCGGTCGGCAGGTGGTGGGCAGTTGCATCACTTGTTTTTCCTGGGTTTTGTTCCCCCACCCCCCCTCGTTGTTTTCCTTTTCATTACAATCTGTTATTATATTTTATTTCAATTGTTAAACTTTTCTTATCTCAACCCATGAGTTTTCTTACTTTTGCTCTTCCGATTCTCTCCCCCATCCCACCGGGGTGGGGTGGGGAGGGTGGGCAAGCGGCTGTGTGGTGCTTGGTTGCTGACTGGCGTTAAACCACGACAACAATCTACCCAAGAATGACTTTTTTTTTTTTTAAATTTCAGGAGCAGGGTTTCCTTGAGTATTGTTAATTTCTTCATGAGAATGGCTGTTAAGAGTATCGTGCCCAACCCTGAGCTAGTCCTCTTCTATTATGTTGTATTTTTGATTTTCCTTTTGTTCAGGAGAGGGAAATAAGCAAAAGGCAGTGCCCAGTGTCAGATGTTGAAATGTGCACAGTTGCAGGCTTGGAGGGGAGTATCCTGGTGATGCATCACTGTTTGCTTGTTCTGTTTTCTGTTCCTATATTGTTCCTCTGGTTTTGGGTTTCGGTGCTGGCAAGAGACAAGATAATGAGCTGATCTAGTATGTGAAGTTCTTACAGCACTGTTGTATTTGTGCTGTTGGGAAGACAAGGAATCAGTACAAGTTTTGTGGCAGCTTTAGGGTTCAGAGGTTATTAAGAACGACATACACTAAAAATATTTGACAGGATGGGGTGTGTGATTAAGTAAGATGGAATTTTCAATATAATGAATTCATTTATGCATTAATGTGATGTGGTTACATGTAAAGTTTTAAAAATTCTCATCACAGCTCTTTCTTACGTACCTTAAAAGGATATCTTCAAAACAAGTGCGATAGAGGCCAGGTCAATAGCAGGATTTTGACTTGTATTGGTGGTGGTGGTTTGGGGTTTTAGATGTTGTGTTACTGATTATTTGGTAAATGTTTTCTTTTCTTTAAATGAAATATCCCATGTTTGGTTACAATGTGCAGTGGAATTGGTCACAGATATGTTAAGTGTATGTTTAAACTGCAAAAGCAGTATTTGACATTTAACATAACCTGATTGGGGGGGGCACACCAAACTGAAAGATTTTCTTTAAATTCACATTATTAAAGCCTATACAGAACACTTTATACATACATAGTATTCTGTCAAAAGTTGGCTTTCGAACCTCTTTGAATAGACTTTACGCCATTTTCATCAACATACAAAACTTTTGTCTTTTTTTTTTGGCAATAGTCACCTTTGGCAAGTAACTCACCATACGTTTCAGTTTAACTTTTTTCTGATATTTGTTTCTTCCTTCAGTTTGCTTTGTGTAATTTCTTATTCCAGACAGAGTTTCTAAACTCCACTGTATCCCGACTAGGATTAAATTAATTGTCCTTTCACTGTTACTAACAATGGTTATGTGTGCTAGAGGAGCCCTGCATCTTTACAATATTTTACATGATAATCACTTGAAAGTGTTTAAGCACAGAAGTGCTCTCAAAACTGGGATAGTTAGCTCACAACTTTTTAAGTCTGATTTTTTTTTTCCCCTAAGGTAATAAAGTTCATATACAAGACATCTACAGTGTTTCTAATCGGCCTCATTGCACACAAGTGGCACTTTATTTCTGCTCTAGTTTTTAAAGCCTGCATGCTTCTGTTACAAGCGCTGCTGCTTAGAAATACAGCTCATGTCGATGATGATATGCTGGGTTTGTATCGTTGAAAGAACCCCATCTCATACATTCTGTGACCTGTTTCTGTTTATTTTTCCGCTTATATGCCAATGGTGTGACTTTTAGTTTTAAGATACATTGGAATGTGTTATGTTGGATTTGGTATTAACGTTATTCTTTCCATTTTTAGGTTGTGAGGACAGCCAGTAGGCCCCTGGCAGCTGGAGATATCTCCACTTCTCAGTCCTTCGTTTTTCTTGGGGGACAGCTTAGCTTGGGGCTTTGTATGCTTCTGTGTCTGAATTACTATAGGTGACGTATAAGTTATCTTTTTTTTTTTTTTTAAATTTGATTCTGGGTCCAGAGTTAAGCACAGACATTTTCAGCAGAAAAGGTGTTAGAGGCAGAGGGAGGAGGTTATTAGTCGTGGAATTGTATTTGAAAGTAAACGTACAGCTCCTGTAATGCTGTACTATATCTTGTGATCTTTAGACTGGCAAACAGTAAACCTCTTGGTATGTTTTACAGTGTCGTTCTGGGAGCAGCCTCTTTGCCTCTTGTGATCACCTACCCTCTGATGAAGAGAATAACATATTGGCCACAGTTATTTTTAGGTGAGCTGGAAATATTTTTACTATTTTTTTCTTCAGATGTAGTTTTTGAGGTGTTTTACAAATTAGTAATTGAACTTCAGCGACCTGATTTTTTATAACTTTATATTAAAATAAAAATACGTTATAGACAAAGTTCTGTTGTGCCAGAAGCTTCTTAAACAGTTTATAACACATATAAGAGTTGATGTTTGGGTTTGGGTTTTTTTTGTTAAAAATCAGTTACTTATTTTGACAGAGTGAGGGGAGGGAGAAAGGGAGGGAGAAAATATTTGTCATTTGAGAATCAGCTTTTGTTTCGGGGTTATCTCAAAACCTTTCTTAAACATGCATTTGTCCTGCATTTCAGTCTTCATCCTCTAAAATAACTCCTGTGCAGAAACTGATGGTGCTTGTATTTCAGGTTGAGCTACTAAAACATATCTTTGCATCTTGGCCTTCATATTCCATCTGCCTTCAGCTTTTTCAACCAAAATTGTCATTTTCAGCCTTGAAGTACCATAGTTGGCTGCTGCGCACTCTTTTGCAGTCAGTTATACTAACATCTAAGTGTTTTAACTTTAGACCTGTTGTTTGAGTACACTGGAATAGTTCTGTGCAAATGTTTCCCTATGCTAATGAAGTCAAATTAGGTTGGTGAAAAATGTGTGGCTATACATATTTCTCCTTGTATGTCCAGAGTATTTAATGTCAAATTACTTGTATTTATTACCTGACTGAAAATAAGTGGTAGAAAAATAGAGATGCCAGTATTGTACAAAAAGCTGCTGATATGATATAGACTTGGAACAAATAATATTTAATTCTATACATGTAATTTAGATTGCTCCTAGCAATCTTGTAACTTTTTTTTCTTTTTTATATTCTCTTTATGTTTTTAGGAATTACATTTAATTGGGGAGCCCTTCTTGGCTGGTCTGCCATCAAAGGGTCATGCGAGTGGTCTGTGTGTTTGCCCTTGTACTTAGCTGGAGTAATGTGGACACTGGTATATGATACCATTTACGCACATCAGGTAGAGTAACAGTGGGAAATTTTAGATACCTGTGTATGTTTGTGTGTTTAATTTACAACTTTGTTGTCAAACAGCAGTACTAACCTGTTGCAGTTCACCTTCAGCTGAGCTAAAACAGCACCAAAGAAACCCCAGCCCTTGGACCATTTATTGCTGTTTGCAAATGTTTTACATATCAGGTAGAAAGCTGGAAGTATAATGCAGTTCGTGTGCTTACTCATTCGCATTGTGTAAATAACGTTGATGTTGGTATTAGCTCTTGGCTGCTAAAGCAGCTCTAAGGACCAACCTTCTCATTTAAATTTTAATGTAGGGACCTACAAATGCACTTAAATTGGGTTCCTAATAAGAAGTGTTGGAAACTTAAACAAGGCCCCTGTTTTTATTTTTCTTATGAAGTGGCAGTTGGATTGTGGATTTTTAGCTAATTCATCCTTTCATTCTAGGATAAGGCAGACGACATCATTATCGGTGTGAAGTCAACAGCATTACGATTCAAGGAGAATACGAAGAAGTGGCTCAGTGGCTTCAGTCTTGCAATGCTCCTGAGTTTGTGTGTGGCAGGAATTAATTGTAACCAGACATTCCCGTATTACGCAGCTGTGGCTGCCATAGGGGTTCACCTAGTGCACCAGGTTTGATGGATTTATTTATACTTTTTCCGTGTGGAAGTTCTTGATAAGAAATCAGAGTGCTTTTCAACCCTCATCAGTTCGCCAATTACCTAAAAAACAATTCCTGTAAAGAGAACCGAAGTCTTCTGACAATAAGCTTGCTTCTCTTAAGTACCTTTTGCAGACCTTTTGTTTGAAGAGACCTCCAGTGGTCCACAGACTGTAGAGCACTGGTTTTCAATCTGTTCCTAACCAAAAGAACTGCCTTGCATTAAGCTGCGATTGCAAGGATGCGGTTTTCTTCTTGCTTCCAGTAGCAGCTGCAGCTAGATCCACCTCAGTATCCTGCAAGATTGTGCAGTTTTTACTGTTCTGATGCAGCTCTTGCTATGTCTGGCGCATATGATCTGAGACTGCAATTGATGTATATTATGATTGTTCACTTACTTTAAAAGATTATTGGTCTACAGTATCAAGGACACATGCAGGCTTTTTTTTTTAATAACATGCTGTACAGTAGCTATATGAAAATGAATGTTGTGTGTTCTATCTCTCAGAGATGTTTAGTTTTACATCCAAATAATTATTCTGTGCTGTGGTCTGGAGCTTCAGCCTGGGATTTGACAGTATAGCAAAATTTTCTGTGGCTTGTTCACTACCACCTGTTGATATTATAATTTTATGGTAATTGGCAGTTCTACTTCACAGTTCTTTTTATAGCAGAGAACAATCCAGTTCAGTCTTGTAGTTGTATTAGTTTAGAAATTTTAATGAATAACAGAAAGAAAGAAATTAGCTTTGTCAGTAAAGGAGGCAGATGGGATCTTGTTACCCTGTTCTTTCTGAATCCTAACAACTGTGTTGCCTGGTCATGTAGTGACAAGTCAGTCTATATGAAAATTAACTGCTGGTCTTGATAGGTGAGTGAAAGCAAAGAGGTTTGTGGATTGCAAGTAGTAAAACCATCGACAGTCTGAGAAGTTAAGTCTGTGGTTAACATGAAGCTTTTTAAAGCCCATTAGACTTACATGACACTTTAATGGGGGAGCTCATGCAGGTGATGGATATTAAACGCATCTCTGAGTAAGAGAATTCTTGTGATGATGTTGTCTGGTACTTGTCAGCCACTGCTTTTCATAGCGATTGTGCTTGGAAATCTGTAAGGGAAAGAATACTACGTTCTGCTGTGTAATCATTTACAGTTTGAATTGTCAGAGAGGCCTTACATTGTAGTTTTGGCACAGGTGGGAATAACTTTCCTGTGGGGAGGGTTTTTATAAGTGAGAATGCAGATCTATTGAATGTAAGTGGTGAAGAGTGCACAACAATTGTGTAGATTGCCAAAGTCACAAGAGCAGCATTGTTCTGTGTACTGCAGAGCAGCTTCTTTTTGAGTGATTATTTTAATATTAGTTCTGCCTAAACATTCTAATGCTTATCTTCTTGTTCAAGATTTCTGAACGTGTGCTTAACTAACTGAGTTTAGAAAGCTGAGTAAGCCACACGAGGGGTAGGTTTTCCTTAATTCGTTGAATTTGTGCCTGAGACAGAGGAATTTGGGTCAGGAAGATGTCAAATTTCTATCGCACTCATGAAGTTCACTGATAGAAAAATAACATCTTTTATTTGCTTTGCATTTCTGAAGGTACATCTCATGGCTTGGCTGCTGTTGGATTTTATTTGTCAGTTCAGTGTTTTCAGTTCCTTGTGCTTGAGATGCTGACAGGTTTTCAAGCGTGTGGATAACATCATGTCTTAGAGGCTTGTGGTCAACGTTTCAGATCAGAACCCAGCCCATTGCCTCTGTACAACTGCAAATGGCAGAGGAACAGGTTTCACAGGGAAGGTTTCACGTCTTTTAGTTGGATACGTTCTGTTTTGACTTCTTCAGAGTCTGAATTGCAAGGTTTGAAGTTTTGGGGGGTACTTTTCTATTAATCCTTTCACTTGTTTTGCTTAACATTTCCTCTTGTCATCATTCTCAAGACTTTTGCACCAAGTTCTGTTTCCGGGACTATTTTTCAGTAACTTTGCTCTTGCTGCAGTGTGGTTTTTTTCACCTTTAGCTGTGACTCACAGCAGACAGCTACCAAGCTGGGCAAGCCTTGCTTCTAGCTGTTGTTGCAGGTGTCCTGGTTCTTTTTTGCAAGAGAGTTGAATGGACATGGCTAAGAGCGACTGGACTAAACCAGCCCTGTGTGACTGGGCAGGGCCAGGCACCTTCCTGTGCATTCCAGTTAGCCTGGTTCACTGCTGACTCTCCAGTGCCTTGTCTCTGCTGAAACACAGAACAACACCTTGCAGCAGAGATTTAAAGGTGCAGGCAGGTTTTGGGGGTTTTATTTTTATCAAAGTTTCCATTGAAGAATCAGGTGGCTACCCTCCAAGGAAAATCTCAAAAAGACTTATTTACATGCCCAGATATTTTTACATTTTTAAATATCAAACCAGACACCAGTATCCAGACTGTTTATACGGTCCTTCATTGAGAGGGTCCAGGAATCACGTTCATATGTGATCCTTGACTTTTCTGCTGTATGTTGGATAAATCTGTCAAGTAAACACAGATGCCAGTTATGCAAAAAATCCTTTGTAAGCACAGAGTATTCCTGTTTCTTGTGGAGGTAAGGGTAGACTTTAGAATTTGAGATTCAGTTTTTGAAGTTACAGACCTTTTTGTGTCTTTTTGTGATGTGTCAAATATTTATGAGTCTGTAGAACAATAATGCTAGAATGTTATACTGTGCTTTTGCAGATTTACACTTTGGACATAGACAAACCTGAAGACTGTTGGAAGAAATTTACTTCAAATCGTACTGTAGGAGTTCTGCTCTTCATAGGAATTGTGCTTGGAAATCTGTGGAAATGAAAAGACTCAAAAAAAGTAGAAGAGCCTTTAGAAAACAGGTAGTTGAAATTCCTATAAATACTGATATTTTAGTCCAGCTGAAATGTAAGTACTATAAGAAGGAAAACACTTTTAACATAACTATAGCGGCTTTATATTGTTTATTTTAAAAAGCTGGTGAAAACATTCTTGTTTCTAAAAACATGCAAATGAGATTATCCTACAATGTAAGTTTTGATTATGCTTAAATGACTTCAACTTCCATACAGGCTTCAACAAGTGAAGCTGCTCTGCTGGTCCTGTGTACAAGCAAACTTATGTCAAGATCTCAAGACTGTGAGCCCAAGATTTTATGCGAAACAGATGTCTTTTAGTGACAGCACATGGGAAAATGCAAAGTGATTTCAGGATGTAAATAAAATCTGGCTGTACTTGTTTGGTGTGATAATAATGATTTATTACATGAATAATTTTCAGTTTGAGTTGGAGCTTGTTGTGTGAAAGGATTGTAATAATTTTTATTCTGAGATGTCTAGAAGCAGTTAGGACTCTGTAAGTGTGTAAGGTCCAGAATAAGAAGTCAGTGGAGAAGTATTTAAAATTACCTTTTGCTTCTGCTGTGATTGCTGGCAGTGGTTCCTTTTGATGTGAAAAGAACAGGCTTCTGTAAAATTGCCTGCATAGAGTGAGCTGAGCTCATTTATCAAGAATGTGAACACAGACTACTGACTTAAAACAAAAAGAGAGCAGCCCAGACGTATTGCCAGGTGTGCCACTGGTGGTTAACCCTGAGCTATGAATTCATCATGCAAAGTGATCCTCATTTTTTTTATATTTATTTTTTAATTCTATTCGTTTTGACTTATGCCTACTGGTTTTATTTGTAGTCTTACAGGAAGAACTTGTTTATAGGAGGATGCCTATAAACAATAAGAATAGCAGCTGCAGGCTAACAATTACATTGCTCCAAACCATTCATGTTTTCAACTGGGCCATGCTCTCTCAGTTACATGATTTGCACAGTAGTTAACCTTTTCTTTGACTCATGGTGTTAAAGAGTTTCTATGGCGCGTTCTGGAATTAGTTTCTGTGGGAGAAGCAACAGACATGGCTGTTCTAGGAAAATTATACAGTGGAGTTTCCCTCAGTTTACATGCTGGTAGGCAATGCAAGCGCGCTTTTCTCCACAGGTGGCTTGTGTGTGCCTGCATGTGGGGCTGTGGTTCGGTGATGCGGAGCATTTGGTTGCCAAACTCCTTACAGTATTCCAACAACCTTTCCTGATGCCTGCTCTGCTCCTCGAGTGGTGGGGCACAACTGTGCGTGCAGTTGCAACACAAATAAGGCTGCGTACTGCTCTAGCTCTGAAGACGGGTATCATATAAGGTTATTTAAACCAATATGTCTGAGAGACATTGCAGTCCGGGGCCATGCGTTCAGGATTTGCTAACTGTAGTTTCGCATTACCGATGATGGTGAACAGGTGAAGAAGTTCCTGGTGCAGGGAAATGAGAAGGCATATAAGGAGTCAATGGCTTTGGTCACAGAAGATTCTTTTTGGGGCTGGAACAGACTTCTGTGGGTTTTGAGCACTTCTTTTTAATGTACACCTTGTAAAGTTGTTTTTTCTTTAAACAAGTGATGTCAAATATATTTTGAGCAAATTAGAGTAGATTTTTCAGCCTGAGTGCATGAAAGATAGAAATATGTGAAAATGTTAAGAAGCATAACTGCTTTTAGGGCTTCCTTGGTCCTTACACAGAAATTGTTCTTAAATAAGGTTTATAATTTGGGGATGGAGGAATTATTAAGTTGAAGAAAGGCAGTTTAAAAATGAAGAATAGTAAGTTTAACAATTATGTGACAAAGTTGCATTTTGTAGAGGGACAATTGGGTGCATCCAACTTTGTGTTGAACATTGGTTATAAGGCATTTACTAGTAATAAAAAAGTCTTATGATGTAATCAGTATGGATCAGTTTCTTAATACTTGCAATATTACCTTAGAGAGGATGTGGCAAAAGCTGTTCATCCGTTTCTAACACATTACAGTGTCTTCAAGTAGCTTAGATCTAGGAAGAGCTCACATTTTGTAGCGCCTTTGAACCTACTGGTGTCCTTCGTCTGATGACAACTTGTCACAAGTATGTGTTTGTCTTGTAATGAGAGGAAGAAGAAGGTGTAGCTAAACAGAGTAAAAATTCAAGTTTCAAAGCAGTCCTTGTGTCCTAAATTTGAAAATCACTGCATGTTTTCTGTGGGGTTTTCCAAATTCATCTCAAAATGCATTTTACAAAGATAAGCCATAGCTGTATTTTAGGTTCATTGCCTGAAAAATGAAGAAGGGTTTAGGTTCTAGGCTGTAACACTGAGAGTGTTATTTGTATGATTAATACACAGAAATAAGAAATAACTTTTTAAGTGCAAAAGAGACAAAGGCTGAAGTACTTCCTGGCTAAAACCCTGCTTTATCTGCTGGCAGGTATATGTGCATATCTTCTCTTCTCCTTCCATTCCCAAGCTATTCTATTCAAATCTTCACGAAGACACTCTCCACTGTATTTCGATACAGTCTGTTAAAAAATTCTCAAATAACAACTATCCCTAAACAGCAGCTTAGCTGGTGTGCTTTTGCACAAATAAACAGTGTCCTCTGGAAGTTTCTCCTCTAGTGGCAAATGTTGCATTTCTTCTCCCCTTCCTTTTCCAAATGTTCCTCCACAGGATGTTGAGATAACAAATGCTTTTGGAGGCAGCAGGAAGGGCAAATGTGCCTCGCAAAGGCAAACATGGAACACTGGCAGTTGCTCAGCTAAACAGAAAACTCTAACAAACACAACATTCCTTTTGGCAAAAGCAGGGAGAGGGTCATTAATTTGTTTCTAAACGCATCACAGTGCAAATACCAGGAGAGAAGGTCCATTTAAGCCTCAAAACAAAGCTGACAAGAAAAAATGTGGATGTTAACCGGCCATGGATAATGGGAAGTTTCGGTACTAGCTGAAGGCTCCTGGTGTACTGGAGAGGTGAGTTTTTGCAGTGCCTCCCTGTAATTTGTGACGGAGGCAAAAGGCCAGAGCAAATCTTGACACAGTGCGTGCTAGATAGAGTACCAGAATTACAAGGAAATTGCAAAAAACCTTGTCGGTTTTACAGCACTTTTCTTTTCCTGGATGGTGGTGGTTAAAAAATATCACCCCTCTACCCCCAGCCAGCCAGCTGTACACACATGGTTTTGTCTCAGCTAAACAGGAAGAGGTCTAATACAATTTAAAGAAAACAGAACAAAACCAACACCAAAAACCACTGTTCAAATGCCAAGTTTGATTTCTATGGAAATCCCTGCCTTAATAAAAAAATAAAAAGAAAACCAAACCCCACCCCTGAATGTTTACACCAGCAGAACACAATGCCTCCAAACGGCAGAGCTTCTTGGCTATGACCGCGTAACAAGGAGATCTAATAGAGACTATGTTGCTTCAACTGCAGAAAGAACAGAACAAAGCCTGTAACAAGCTGTGAGGGCAGGGGGGGAAAGCAACTGCATGCCCATTCCACAGTACCTTGTTTTTTTCCTGGACTGGCATCAAAGTATTGTTCAGCTCTGAATGAAGAGTATGTTGAAGGGAAGTAGTTTTGTCTCCAAGTTAACCCCGCAGGCAGGACCACATGCATAGCATGAGGGGACTGTTTTGAGGAGAAACTTCAGCAGTGTTAAGTGGCTGCTTAATAGAAAGACTTGTGTGCATTTTGTGTTGGCTGTCATGCTGTAGCATGGCCAAATACTTGTCAGACAGATTTTCCAGCTTCATCAGAGCTTATTTTTCCCCAAATGCTGTCATGCTATTGACCACTTTTTCAGGAAATATGTAAGTGGAAATAAAAGTACTTGAGAGAAAAATGAAGGAAAGCAGAGACTTTATGTACACCATAATGTGTTTTTTGGCAATACCTGCATTACTGTTGTGCTTTATTTAAGCATTGGTTGGAAGAGACCTTAAAGAATTTATTTGCTTAGTGGTGGCATGGTGCTTCCCCCCCCCGCCCTTCCACGCACATGACACCACACAGTGGATGCAGTAATGCAACAAATGAAAGATTTGGCAGGTCACTGGAAAAAGTGTCAAGCTGACCGTATCTGTCAGACAGAGGGGCTGGGAGGTCTCCTGTCTCGTTCCTGCTTGGGGGGAAGACTCAGGGCAGAAAGCCAAGGCTGTGTAAGTGCAGGTTGTCCATGAAGCTGATGGGGCTGAGGTTGCTGTTAGGATAAAGGACACGCTGAAGGTCTGGTGTTGCAGTGCATACCTTCTCTCCCAGGTGACTGGTGATAAAGACCCGGCTGCTCAACACCAAGCAGGGCTTGGCACCTGCAGGTTCATCCCTTGTTGGGTCTTTATCTGGCAAGGGTGCTCTCCACAGCTGTCCCGCCACCAGTGCAACCCAGGGACCGGTGCCTGTTTTTTCTCATGCGCTGGATAGGATGGGGAGTGTCCTCTCACTCCTTCCTGTGTCTCTCGGCCCAGTCGTGAGCTGCTGTGCTGTCAGGGGTCCTCTGAGATCTTGGGACATCCGTACAAGGAAGCCATCCACTCCAGAGCGGGTGCAAAGGCGGTGACTGTTGTATCTGCTGTCTTCAGGCCTTGCTCAAGAAATCAGTTGCAATGCAGGGGGGGGGGACCAAAAAGTTGCCTTCAAGAGTTCGAGCTGCTCAGCGCTGATTTATTTACGCCAAGGTCAGTCAGAAGGTACTTCAGAAAAGTGCAGGTTAAACACACAGGGAGCTACCATGAGCAGCTATCAGGGTGAGCGTGTTGGGTGCCGGGTGGATGAAGTCACACAGAAGAAATCCCACCACACACAAGAGGCATCACGTGCACATGGAGGGCAGAAACGAGACTGCCATCGAACTGAAGGTGAGCAAAGCTCTCTTCTGAAGAAGACTTGTGGTCACGTGCGCACAGCAGATGCGGAGCTGCACTGCTTCCCCCTCTTGCACACCATCTCTCCCAGTCCAACTCTTTCAGATTGCCTTCTCCCATCTGTCTTAAAAAGCATCTTCGTTATTAAGTAGTTGTGCTGGTTTTGGCTGGGATAGAGTGAATTTTCTTCATACTAGAGCTTTTCTTCATACTAGAACTAGTATGGGGCTATGTTTTGGATTTGTGCTGAAAACAGTGTTGATAACACAGGGATGTTTTAGTTACTGCTGAGCAGTGCTTACACAGAGCCAAGGCCTTTTCTGCTTCTCACACCCCCACCAGTGAGTAGGCTGGGGGTGCACAACAAACTGGGAGGGGACACGGCTGGGACAGCTGACCCCAACTGACCAAAGGGATGTTCCACACCATATGACGTCATGCTCAGCATATAAAGCTGGGGGAAGAAGAAGGAAGGGGGACGTTTAGAGTGATGCTGTTTTGTCTTCCCAAGTAACCGTTACGTGTGATGGAGCCCTGCTTTCCTGGAGATGGCTGAACACCTGCCTGCTGATGGGAAGGCATGAATGAATTCCTTGTTTTGCTTTGCTTGCGTGCATGGCTTTTGCTTTACCTATTAAACTGTCTTTATCTCAACCCACGAGTTTTCTCACTTTTACCATGATTCTCTCCCCCATCCCACCGGGGGGGAGTGAGCAAGCAGCTGTGTGGGGCTTAGTTGCCAGCTGGGGTTAAATGACAGCAGTAGTAAAGGCCCTTTTTAATCAACATTACAGTACAACTTGTTCTACTAAGTAACGTCAATACATTTTAAAAGTAATCGTCGCATGTCAAATTCTGTTGCAAAGTGTGTCGGATGTCATTCTGCCACTACCTTGGTTAATGTTGGATTAACTTCATGATGCATCACGTGTGGCTGTTGAGCTCCTGCTCATGTGTTGGGCTAACTCACCACTGCTCACGTACGCTGGGAGCAGTGCCGTCAGGTTAAAGCAAGGGCATCATGTATGCCGGACACAAGGGACAGGAGAAGGTAAGGTCCATCGTCCCCTGCAGCGTGGTGGCAGCAGCTGGCAGCTTGGGATGAAAGTTCTGGGAGGCCGTAGAAATGGCACAGAGCACACATCCAAGCTGGAAGGTAGACACAGGTCAGCTTACCCAAAAAAGCCTCGGGAGCCGGTCTGAGAACAGCCGGACTGCTGAGGTTCTCCTGCTTCCCACCACCGCACCCTCTGGTAGCTCTTCTGCTTGTGCGCAGGTGCGAGTCGGTGAATTTGTGCGTTAGGGAATTGATGAAGTAGCAGATTACAAAATTAATGAGTTGGACTAACCTGTTACAAGGGGGTTGATTTGATTATTGATTTTTGCCTTAGTTGTTTTTCACCTCATGAGCTCCTGAGATGAACTTTAAGCCGTAGTCCTGTAAATCTGAGTGACCCGGAGGAAGAGTGGCACTGCTGAAAGGGTGGTGAGAAATATCAGACACCGACTGCAGGAAGCAGAAGCTCAGCCAGGCTGCGTGAAGCATTTTGTGACAAACCTCTGCCCAAGCCAGCAGATGACCACAGATGGATGTGAAACCACTTCTCTTACTACTTTCCTTTGGGTCTGATGTGCTGTGGCTGTGAGCAGCTGCAAAGCAGGTGATGCCCTTGGCCTCAGCCATGAGCTCCCCGCTGTGTGCTGGACTTTGTGTTTGGGTGTCTGCAGCACGAGGGGTTTGGGCAGCTTGCCCAGGTGGCAATGCACTTCCCCAGCCATAACCCCAGTGCCATTTTCTGTCTGATCAGCCAGCCGAGCGGACCCACTCCACTGTGTGCGGTGTCCCTGGCATGGGAGGGACGAGGGATGCACAGGGGTGGGCAGGGAACAGCTCTCTCCTTGTACCAACCACAGTCGCTTTTGTTTTCGTGAGATGCAAGCCTGACCCTTAGCCATATTTCTAAGGGCTGTGAAAATTTCCCCTGGCACTTGCTCAGCTCCTTTCTCCTCCGGCTTTTATAGTTGCAGGGATTTCCCTTTCACCTGAGTCATTCCAAGTTGTGGGAAGGAGGCAAGGTTTGGGGGAGAGGTGCTCTTCCATTGAACCAGCTGAAACGTCTGGAAAAAAACTTTCAGACGCAGAAGCCCTTCTCCATGTCTGAAACAAAACCCTGTTGAAACCCTGAGGTTGTTACTCTGCCTCTTGAAAGGGCCGGTGAGACCAGAGCTTTGGAGAGAGGTCCCCCAGGTACCCTCCTCCTCCGCCAGGCAGCCCCCCCGACCTGCACACCAGTGGGCTCTACAGTGGACCCTCTGTGAACGAACCCACTGCTCGCCACTGGAGACGCCAGGGTTTGTGTACCTAGGAGCACGAGGCAGTGTACTGGGGAAGGTGGCTTTGCTCATGCGTGGTAGTGCTTTAAGTTGCACGATGGAGCTGTTTCAAATGGTTCGGAGAACAGGTGGCAACGTTTGTGTGTGGATGGAGCTGGCGTAAAATGGAATAAACTAGTTTCTGGTTGCCACTTCTCTGTAGAATACAACAGTAGACCGCATAATTTATACTTTGCAGAGAAAGCACAAATGTGTTCAGGGAGGTTTTTTTAATCTGTACTCCTGGATCTTAATCAAAATTGCATTTACTGTAATACACGTTGAATTGGTGAATATTAATTTCAGCTGAATTTTTCCATTGTCTGCTTGGAAATAATCTTTTATTCTTACCACATGGAAAAAGGCATTACAGGTTTCATTTTGTTAGCAGGTTTCCTTTCTTCCTAGCTATTGAGACATTTTGCTCTTTGTTGTCTTGCTAAGAGAGGTGTGCTTTGCAGCCGCCTGCCTGTCTTCCCACAGTGCCACGTCACAGACCCGGGGAAGCCACAGGTGGAGGGGACTGCAGCCGCCAGCCATCGGCAGAGCCCCGGTCAGACCCATGGTGAGCTTCGGCCAGAAACCACGGCGGCTGCGTCAGGAGGCAGCGGGTGCTCCTGGCCGGTGCTGGGCGAGGGTGATGCTCTTGCTGCGAGTTTCAGGAGTTCGTGTTTTGATTTCACTGGTGAGATTTTTGCAGGGTTTTTTGCCCAACTGAAATGCCAGGTGAAGGGAATGAGCTGAGGTAGGTGTTTATGGTGGTGTTCTCTCAGGGTGACAGAGGGCAGTTACGCTTTGATGCACCAGGATTGCAGGTAGAAGTGGCTGCTTTTCTGCAGAAGAAAAGCACTTGCAGGGCTTGGTTGCTCAGACAGTGTCACCCCAGCTCTGAATAGAGGACGGACTGTTAAAATCCTTAAAATGTTGCTGATGAGCTTGTTTTTTAATGTGTTATCTCCCATATCGACCGTGCATTTCAGCTTCCCGTTTCCCTCTCTCCCCAGCAGACTCCTAGGCTAGCTGGCATTTTGCATGAACCTAGCCTAGCCAGCCGGCGGGATGTCAACTGTCTCCTCTTCTAGAAAGCATCTGCTGAACTACAACTTTTTGCAAACCTCAATTCCTGCAGCCTTGCGCAATGTTTTGGGAAAAAAAAAAAACCAAACATGTACGATCCAGCCAGGGGTCAGCCAGGCAGCCCTGTCATAAAGCAGGGACTTTGGAGCTGTTGGAAGCCAAGGGGAGCATTTCAGGGCACGGTTCACTGTTATCTCAACAGCACTGTTGGTAAAAGGCTCCGCTTAATGCACCACAACTGCCAGCCTGTTGACAAAGCTGATAAATTGCAGTTTAACTGGAATTTCTCCTCACCCCATTCTTGTCGATGGCAAGAGAGAGAGAAGGGGAACATGCCATCAGCACTTCATGTGGGATGCTTTGAACTTGTCATTGCTCCTGGGCAAGCCACCGCTCAGACCCACTCTGTGCTCTCTGCACGCTCTGTGCATCATGCTGGGAAATGAAAACTGCTGTCCTGGTGTCACAGCTTCTCTATGAAATGTGGAAGTGCATCCAGAATGGTCAGTAACTTGCACAGGGCGTGAATGGTTAAATATTGGGGGCATATTAGTGAAGAAATACTAAATACTAGTATCTCAGAGAGAAATGGATGCGTGTATTGGTAAGGACTCAGTTAATTTTACAATAGCTGGGCTACATGGCTTGTGACAAGCACTTAGGGAATCTGCCTAATTTTTATAGAAAGTCTCCTTGTGGGGTGTATTTACTAATTCAGAAAGTAAAACCCAAATGCATCCCTAAGAAGGAGCAGGGAGCACACTTGCTGCATATCAGGAGAGGATTAAAAGCAAAGGTACCATTGCGTCCTGCTGCCTCCTTACCTGGGGCTGAATGAAAGTGGAGGAGGACAGTCGGGGCTGGGGCTTCCCCCATGACAGTGTCGTGGCACAGGGTGCTGCCCCGCAGGGAGCCATCCCCCGATGCAGATGGGTTTAGCTGTTGCTGGCTTTAACTGAGGGCGTCCTGTTTTGCCCCGTGTCAGCGGGCTGGGGCAGGGGCTGTTCTAGGTGCCGCAGGGATGTTTTGGCCACCCAGGAGCCCCTGCCACAGCCCCCTTTTGCCACCACACTGCCCACCCACCGTCGCGCAAGCCTGGTTGTGAAAGCAAGCAGATCTGCACAACCCCTTCATCCGAAGCCTTTTCCTTGAGGAAAGGGAAAAGCTGAGAGTGAAGCACCCTGAAGTGCTCTTCATTTAGTCTGGTCTGGGATCTGAGAAGTATGCTTTTTCTTTGGGGAAAAATGTTGGAGAAATAGCTATCCCAAAGAATGCACGTCAGTCAGAGCTGTTCTCCCCCCAGAATGCATGCAACCATTCTTTTGAAAGATGACTTAATTCTGGGAAAAGGGAAAAAAACAATGCTGAGCTCCTGCCGACAGGCCACAGCTCCTGACCTCCCCCACCAGTTACCTCCCACCATTGCTGGCTGCAAGAGCCTGCAGGAGTGCAGAAGTTTAGTTTCATTTTCCGCAGAGCCTCTCTCTGCAGGGCTCAGGACGGCAAGGAAGCCTGCGCTGACGGAGGCTGCTCAGCAGAAGGTTGGTTGTCTTAAAGCATGGAAATAGTAAAAACTTGTTAGCCTGGGAAGAGTGGGATAATAGTGCAAAAGTAGATTTTTTTTTTCCCCTGCTCGCACATAATTTAAAGCAAAATACTTAGGGAAGGCGGGAGGCTTCTAAAAAGCTATGAACTAAAGCTGGATTATGGAGAGGTTACTACTTCTTTGCTGCTTTCTCCTGCTACCAGAACTGTATAACTGTGTTAAAGCAATCTGGCTGGTACATTGCTCTCTGTTTAAATTGAGCTCTCTCTTGTCTACGTGGATGCTCAAGACCAAATTCCTCTTAGCAAGGCTGCTTAGCTGTATGTGTTTTCTGGTAAACTCTGGGGATGTGCTGGATGTAGCTGCTGTCCTGCCAGAAGCTTGGATATCAGTCGCTTTTATATGTTGCTGCCTGGTCTCCCTGTGTATCTGCTGTCCTTTTCAATGGGCTGTGCTATTGGTGACAAGAGCATCTTAATATTGCAATCTCTTCATTCATGTTTGCAGCTAAGAGAGGAGAAAGTATGTGAATAATACTCATATACAGAATACTGTGCATTTGTAAAAGTGTAGAAAGTAGAGAGATTTACCATGTATCGGTAGTATTGCTGTGGGTCGGCAGAGGGAAGCGCTTGGAGGCAATGCACGCTCAGTTTCCCTCCAGGCTTGCAGGCTGGCATGTACTGCCTGGTGAAGCCAGGAGTAGGATTTCTGGAGGAGTGTGCATTGCCCCAAAGGGTGGAGAGGGAGGGTGCCCCCCCGCCAACATCATCCACTTCATTTTGGTTTCTATTCCGGCTTCTGAGCTCAGGAGCTGTGCAAGGAGGAGCGTGACCACCCAGCAGCATGGTTCTGCTTTTGCCAAGCTGCTATTTCTAAGAAGAAAAAATGCAACCCCAATTTATATCAAAAAGTCTCAACAAATGTGCGCAGGCAGTTTATAATTTTTTTTTTCCTTCACCTTCCTTCTGTTTTTGCATAACTAGAAGAACTTGGCCTCAGGGCACAACTTGCTGTTAATCGTTATCTCGGAATGTTTTGTGCTTTCTTTCACTTGGCTGGGAGAATGGGAGCACAGATATTTGTGGGGTTTTTTTAGACCTGAGGCTTACTGGTTTTCAAGATTTACTTGCTTAACCGCTGGAAAGCAAGGACTGGGGTTCAGACTTGGGCCATAGCGTTGAGTTTCTGCCTTTCTGGCTCTCTACAACAAGAAACCGGAGACAGTAGTTTTCTACAGTATGTCTCTTCCGTGGAGCCTGGATTCATTACGAGGAAAGGCGAGACCACAGCTGCTTCCCCCAAGTTTTGTACCCATGCCAAAGCGATCTTGTGTAAAATATGCCAAGTTCAACACACCGAAATGCCCAAGTCACTGGCTTTAGCCTAGGTTCGCTGCCCAGCCCTGCTTGGCACAAGGGAAATTGGTGAACTGTGTCTAAGCACTAGCGAAGCCTTTCTGGGGTGGAGTGCGGAACGTCAAAATGCAAAATGCAAAAACCTTGAAATGTCACAAATGCCGGTAAGATATGGTTACGCTTCATCACCTCCAGCGGGGGCAAGGGGAGCTGGGCGAAAGGCCGCCTGCAGAAGAGTGATGGCGACCAGCTTGGCTGGGAGATCAGACCCACTGCAGTTTTTTCACTGACTGTCCCGTTCCCCTCCTGTCTCTTTCAGAAGAGCAACCAGGAATGGCCGCCCCATCCGTCGTGACAGTCCAGCCGCAGTATGTCATGGCTGCGCCCACTGCCTCGAGGAACATGTGGCAGACAGGGCTGATGGACTGCTGTGCTGACTGCGGCATCTGTGAGTGCCTCGGGCGGTCCGGTCTCTCAGCCGTTGGCAGTGGCGTGCCGCAGTCGGTCCCTCGCCCTCTCGGGACACTTTTCTCGCCCCTGCCGCTCGGGTCGGCGGTGTGATAGCTACAGTTCCTCCCCCGATGCCGGAGGTGCCGGGCGGGCAGGCAGAGCCTCACCTGCTGCTTCGTTTCTCCCCCTGCCAGGCTGCTGCGGGATGTTCTGCTTTCCCTGCCTCGCCTGCCAAGTGGCCGGGGACATGAATGAGTGCTGCCTGTGCGGGACCAGCGTGGCCATGAGGACCCTCTACCGCACCAGATACAACATCCCGGTCAGTGGTTAACCCACCCCCTCACCGTGCTGTGAGGCTGAAAGATGAGGTGCCCCCCAAGGCCCCTCTCTCTGCACATGAGGGATGAGATGAGCACAGGGCAGCAGCACTCTCCGCTTGCCCTTTCTTTCGCTTTCGTATCCTGCATGATGCCGGGAGCACAGGACAGGGGTTGGGACGCCCTCAGCCATGCTGATCCCTGGGCTGGTGTGCAACAACGCCCGTTAATCGGACACAGCTCCTTCCCAGCACCCTTCACCCGGGGCACATGTCCTGCCTTCAGCTGCCACCGACCACAGCAGCTCGCAGAGCCTCAGCTGCTGCTTCCCCACACCATCCCCAGTCTTTGAAAGATGGGAAAGGTTTGAGATAATCATGGGCAGACTAAAGAATAGATTAAGTCAGTTGCACAGGTAAAGATCCATAATCAGATGCAGGAGAAAGGTGGACATTTGCATACAGTACATATGGGAAATGGTTTCTTCCCACCGGGGGTTAGTGCCGTCCCCAGTGCAAACTGTCGTGGCCCAAGTCCAGTTTGCCCAAATTATCTCTTCCTGTGTGCGTTTTTCCCCTGAGTCTTAACCTCGGAAGCTGAAAGATAAGTAGCTTGCAGCCCAGAAGGCCAACCGTATCCTGGGCTGCATCAAAAGAAGCGTGGCCAGCAGGTCAAGGGAGGTGATTCTGCCCCTCTACTCGGCTCTGGTGAGACCTCACCTGGAGTACTGCGTCCAGCTCTGGAGCCCTCAGCACAAGAAGGACGTGGACCTGTTGGAGCAGGTCCAGAAGAGGGCCACAAAAACGATCCGAGGGCTGGAGCACCTCTCCTACGAGGACAGGCTGAGAGAGTTGGGGTTGTTCAGCCTGGAGAAGAGAAGGCTGCGGGGAGACCTTATTGCGGCCTTTCAGTACTTAAAGGGGGCCTATAGGAAAGATGGGGACAGTCTGTTTAGCAAGGCCTGTTGTGACAGGACAAGGGGTAATGATTTTAAACTAAAGGAGGGTAGATTTAGGCTAGATATAAGGAGAAATTTTTTACAGTGAGGGTGGTGAAGCACTGGAACAGGTTGCCCAGAGAGGTAGTGGAGGCCCCATCCCTAGAAACCTTTAAGGTCAGGTTGGACGGGACTCTGAGCAACCTGATCTAGTTGAAGATGTCCCTGCTCACTGCAGGGGGGTTGGACTAGATGACCTCTAAAGGTCCCTTCCAACCCAAAGCATTCTATGATTCTATGATTCTACCTGCACGCTGCAGGAAGGGCTCCTTCCTTCCTTTCCATAGTGTCCGGGTTTCACCAGCCCCCAAGGCACCCACCAGTACTGAAACCTCTGGTTTTTAGTGTCTGCTGCTCGGGATGCTGCAGCCAGCCAGGAAACAAAGGGCACACTACGTAGAATGTGATTAACCTTTTCTTGGCCGAAATGCAGCTTTAGGCAAGCCTCTGTCCCTAACCAATTTCTTCCTAACAGGGGTCCATTTGCTCTGACTTCTGTGTCACCCTGTGCTGCCCTGTGTGCTCCGTTTGTCAAATGAAGAGAGACATCAACCGGAGGAGGAACCTGGGCATATTCTGGTAAGCTGGGCATGCTGGCACTGGTTTATAAAGCCACCACTGCACGCAGCCAAGCGGCTTCCCGGAGTCTCTCCTGCCAACACCTGACATAAGACACAGGGTTGCTGCAGTGGGGAAATGGCCATGGACAGGTGACAAGAGTGACCTGTCCTGCAGCAAAATGTTGCTGGGAATCTCACGCAGGATGGGGGGGCAGGACTGGGGGGACACAAACGGTGTGGCAAGGCATGGCCCTGCTCCCTGACCCTCCTCTCCTGTCCTGTTGCAGATGCCACCATCCTCGCTGCACCCTGTGGAGCCACTGTGGACAGGAGTCACTGCTGCCCTGGCTGTTGGCAAATGTACCACGGGAGGTTTGCCTTGGTTACAGTTGATTCCGCCTTCCCGGAGTCATATTATGAATAAACAGCAGAGTTTGCCTTCCTGCCTGTGTGTCTGTCACTCTTGCACCACCTGAGAGCACCCATCCTTCTCCCGCTCTGTCTGTCTCGGCAGCCCCTGGTCCAGCTGAGATGTCCCTGCGCCCACTGCAGAGAAAGATTTTCACTGTTATTTTGTTATTCGCTCAGCTTTTAGAAAGGATCTTTAATACATAGGAGGGAGTCGGTGTTGCTCATCCAAGTTGTAGAATTTGGAAAAGTGACTTCTGCTCCAGGGCAGAGCTGGGTCTTCCTGCAGGCAGGTGATGGCTGCAGGCCACCGAGTGCCGAGTTGTCCGTGCTGCGGTGGCCCGGGTGGCCGTCTGGGGCTGCTGGCCACCTTTCTGAACATAAAGCCACGGGGATTTTTGGCTGCCTGGCACCAGCCCACCTCCTGCGTTGCAGGGACATGCTCCCCTACAGACCCCGAGCATGAATTCCCACCCACCTGCAATTAAAAACCTGGTTGGGTCGTGGGTTGGCCAGGTCCTCTCCGTGGGCAAACCCTGCCGCCTCCCGGCCACGGCCAGGCAGAGCACGTCTGCCTGCGCTGGGCTGTTAGCGATGCGCTCTCCATCGAAAAGGCGGAGGTTACATCCACCCTCTCTCCGTCGCTCTCAGAGGGATGCTAAAGGATTTTTGATCCCTACAGATCTCCCCCAGCTTCACTCTCTAAGGAAAATACGGGGTGGGGGTTTCCCCTCTGCCTTCACCTTTACCACACGCAGCTTGTAAAGGGCAGGTAGCAGCTCTGTCAGGGCTGCGGGGTGGGTCTGCGTCGTGGCATACTGTCCTGGTTTCAGCTGGGAGAGAGTTAATTTTCTTCCTAGTAGCTGGCATAGTGCTGTGTTTTGGATTTAGTGTAAGAAGAATGCTGATAACACACTGATGTTTTGGTTGTTGCTAAGTAGTGCTTACACTAGTCAAGGACTTTCTTTTTCAGCTTCCCATGCTCTGCCAGGTACACAAGGAACTGGGAGGGGGCATGGCCAAGATAGTTGATCCAAACTGACCAAAGGGCTATTCCATACCATATGATGTCATGCTCAGTATATAAACTGGGGGCAGTTGGCTGGGGGGCAGCGATCGCTGCTTGGGGACTGGCTGGGCATCGGTCGGCGGGTGGTGAGCAATTACATTGTGCATCACTTATTTTATATATCCTGTTATCTTTTTTTTTATTATTTTCTCTCCCTCTGCTGTTCTGTTAAACTGTCTTTATCTCAACCCATGGGTTTTACTTTTTTTTCCCCCTCCGATTCTCTCCCCCATCCCACGGGGCGGGGGGGAGAGGGTGAGCGAGCAGCTGTGTGGTGCTTAGTTGCCAACTTAGTTGCCAACTGGGGTTAAACCTGCCTAAACCCCAGATGGCCCAGACAGTCCTGTGGATGGTCCCTGGAAATACGGAAAATGCATTTTTAGCCTAAGAGAGGTAAACGCCAGGAAAGTGGAGAGAGGGAGAGAAGAAATACCATGCTGCCGCCTCATCCCAGCACAGCGTGGTATGATTTTGTAGCTGTACCTCGAGGCAGCGCCTGTGTCACCCAGTGGAGTTAGTCTGTTCTTGCTGATGCTCAGGCTTAATGAAGGAAAGGCGCTGCACCTGCAGCAGCAGATCGCTTAAGGCAGCACAGGAGCCTGAATGCAAACTGTCCTTCTCTGAAAACTGCTACCAAAAGCAGCGTGTCCCATCGGGGCTCCGGGCCTGCGGGATGCTGGGGTGGGGAAAGGTGAAGGGGGTAGCAGGAGCCCGGCAGAAGCAGCAGCAAGCAGCAGGGAAGCTGCAATTGTGCAAAGCAGCACCTAAGCCATCTGGTCTGTTAGTCAGAGGGAGCAGAGGTTGTTTGCTGGGGAGCACCCAGAGCATATAAAGAATGAGAACCAGGAAAAGGACACACCTTTCCTGGGACAAGGGCAGCTCGGCACGTATGTATGGCTTGGCTTTGCTTTGGCAAGATCTGCAGTACGAAACTAGGGAAACTGCTTGTGGCTGAAGTGATGTTGCTGGGGAAGGGGAAAGGGTGGAAACAGAGGTGAAGTATTCTACCTGGAAAACTACTTCAGAGCTAAACCAGAGCATGCGGGTGCTGCTGATGGGCATATCGACAGAAGCAGGCAGCAGGGGTAAAGGACATCAGCTTTTGCACTGTATTGTTCATTTGTGCACATAATGCGCCTATGCATAACAAAATGCTGCTTTATGACCTTGGTTATTGGTGAAATGTGACTGCGTGCACCTCAGGATCTGTTTTGTTCCTATCAGCCGTTCCAACACCACTGGTGGTGCTGTGGAGCTGTAGATTTGGGGGCAGTCGGGGTGATATGCTGGGTGTGCTGGGCCCGGGCCACCTCTCAGGAGATGAGCGTGTGGCAGAGGCTTCTCCAGGCTGCCGCCTGCTCCGCACCGCAGCCTCCACCTGCACAGGGACGTGGTGCGCTCGTGCTTGGGGAGAGGGTGGGAAAGTCCGTGGTCAGCCCTGCCTGCAAAGCGTGTGTGTGGCGGTGAGCACTGCCCGGCTGCATTTTCACCGTGCTCTGCTATTATTCTCTTTATCTGGCGGTGGGGGAGTGCCTCCTTTGGCATGGCAGGCTGATGAGGTCCTGCCCCTAAACCTTCTCCTGCTGCTGCTCCCGTGCACACTTCTCCCTGTGGTCCCTGTGGTCCTGCCTGCTGCTGGGCACCCCTGTCCCTGCATGGGACCCCCATGCTGTCCTTGCCTGGCGTCCCTGCCACACGGCCTGTCCGTGGCCTGTCCCCTCCCCTGCCCCTCCTGGCTCTTGCTGCTTCTTAAATTGTCCCGTGCCCAGGCTCCCCACAGCGGCTGCCGTTTTGGTGTGCCATGAGGTGTTACATCGGCTGCAGAGGTGGCGGGGATTACCTGGGGCCTCATGTATGAACAAGCAGGGACAGCCGGCCAGGGCAGGGGCAGGAGGTGTCCGACGAGGGACAACGGGCGCCATGGCTCCCGCTGCACCTGCCGGTGGTGGGGTTGCCTGCACTTGCTCTAAAGGTCTCTGCCAACAGCTGGGTGACTTGCCCCAGAGAGGGCACAGCAGCATTTTTACTGCTCCACAGCCCTGTTCAGTAGCAGCAGGAAAACACCCTTGTCTTTTAACCCTGGGCAGGGGCCGGTGACTGAGGCAATCCCACCAGCTGTCGGTTTGCCCTTCAAGGCCGCTCGTCACTTCATGGGAGCAGATACTGGTGTCTCAGATAGGGTCAGCCCAGCTACACTTCCACTGCCTGCAGAAAGCTGTGAAACGTCATGAGCGTATCACGGGGAGACTTTTTACAAGCTCTCTTCCCTCTTATGGCATAATTCAACACGCCTTTTCCTCTCCATGTACTACCAGGGGACAAGGGTCGGCCACAGGGCAACAGGCTGTGTCTGACAGCAGAGGTGTGTCCGGGCCCGTCTGTAAATGATGGGGAGCCACAGGAGGTGCCGGCAGAGCCACCGACCCCTTTGCGGCCTGTTGACAACAGTCAATACAAATGCAATGCCACAGCCTGTATCTCTCTGGTGTCAGCCGTGGGTAATGCACTCGATGGCATCATCTGAGTGCTGGGCATAGTAGTATATTTATTCCACTGTATTCCTGGGGACTTGTATTGAATAGTTAAATTCTGTGTAGATGTGTAATTCTACTGTGAAAGTAATCCCATTCCCTTTATAGTGTTTTAACAGAATTTACAGGGATTAATGCCATCATCCCTTGCTTCAAAGTGTAAATGCTTCCTCTGTTTTTCTTTTTGTCTTTCTGCTCCTCTCAGCATCCCGAAACTCAGGCGCTCCCTTGTCACACAAGGGCAGGGAGCCCCAGGGCGGGGAGGGGAGGGCACCCCCCGCCCCGGCCCTCACACAGACAGGCAGCGGTGCTGCCCGCACAGGCAGGACAAACGTGTCAAAGCTGGGCAGGGGCAGGCGGGGCACGAACTGTCCGAAGATGCTCCGTTGAACACCCGTAACACCCATTGTGGAAATGCCCGTGGGCCATGCAGGGACGTGGCGGCCATAAAGGACCTCCCTGGGGAGCTGTCATGGGACCCTTCCTGGGCAAAGGAGCAGCAGCCCGTGGTTATGGGGTCCAAAGCTCAGGCTGCTTTCCCGCTGATGATTTCTTTGCTGGGGATGCGTGGCTGTGCACTGGGAGTGGGAGAGAGCCCTTGTAGCTGTGAGAGAATGGGAGCCTTTGCATCTCATCACCATGGTGCTTACAGAGTGGTGCCAAGCGTGGGCACAGGGCCCGGAGTGCGTCTGCACGGGACTTCCTACGGGAGCATCCTCTTTTTTTTTTTTTTTAATTAAAGCTCCAAAGCTGAAGTAAGAACGGCAGAGGGTGGTCATGCCTTGCAGCGGGGAGGGAAGGGGTCACAGGTGGAGGTGGAGATGGAGGTGCAGATGGAGTCATTACATGGGTCAGGTGGGTTTGGGATGGTGCTGCAGAGCAGGATCTCTGCTGCTCTCAGAGGCTGCAGCCCCTCACTGGGGAAGGATGGACAGGAGCGGAGCTCCAGGGGCCACGGTGGCCCCAGGGAACTGAGGAAGAGGAGGATGAGGCACTGGCACAGACAGGCAAGCAAGCAAGTAAGTAAGTGGAGCAGGGATGGGAACTGGTGACTGGGCTTAGGGTGATGGACAGGGACAAGGAAAACCCGCTGCCTTGAAGCCTGCTAAGAAAGCAAGTGAAGAAGGAAGGGAGGGGGAGAGGGGAAGGAAAACAGGCTGAGATGCTCAGGGAACAAAGCAAAGATTCAGGTGACTATTGAGAGCTTGGGAAAGCTAGGTCTGAGCTGTAGTAGCTTTGGGACACTGCGAACATTAAAAAAAAAAAAACAAAAAACATTTTAAGCTGATAATGATGAAAGATGAACTGGGTATGGGAAGACAGGACTGAAGTGTTGAAGCACTGACGTTCTGAAGCAGAAAGACCTCTATTTTTACAAAGGCATTTTACTTGCACAGGCAGGGGGATGAGGTGCTGCTGCCTTTGGGGGGGGGCTGGTTTTGGGGAGGGCTTTGTTGTAAAGGACAGTGGCAGCACCTGGCAGAGCTGTGCACCCCACTTTGTGGTGGGGGTGGTGGTGCCCTGGCAGTGGGAACCCCTCAGGGACCTGTGCTGCCCCCTCAATCTTCGAATGCAGCAGCCTGAGCAAGACACCCACTTCAGAAACACCTCCTGCCTGACTAACCTGGTGGCTTTCTATGATGGAGTCACTGCATCAGTGGACAAGGAAAAAGCAATGGATGTCATCTATCTGGACTTCCAAAAAGCCTTCGACACAGTCCCCCACAACATCCTTCTCTCTAAATTGGAGAGATATGGATTTGATGGGTGGACTGTTCGGTGGATAAGGAACTGGTTGGATGGTCGCAAACAGAGGGTAGTGGTCAACGGCTCGATGTCCAAATGGAGATCAGTGACAAGTGGTGTTCCTCAGGGGTCCGTACTGGGACCAGTGCTGTTTAATATTTTTATCAACGACATAGACAGCGAGATCGAGTGCACCCTCAGCAAGTTTGCAGACGACACCAAGCTGAGTGGGGCAGTTGACACACCTGAGGGACGGGATGTCATCCAAAGGGACCTGGACAGGCTGGAGAGGTGGGCCTGTGCAAACCTCATGAGGTTCAACAAGGCCAAGTGCAAGGTCCTGCACCTGGGTCGGGGCAACCCCCGATATCAATACAGGCTGGGAGATGAGGGGATTGAGAGCAGCCCTGCGGAGAAGGACTTGGGGGTACTGGTGGATGAAAAGCTGGACATGAGCCAGCAGTGTGCGCTTGCAGCCCAGAAGGCCAACCGTATCCTGGGCTGCATCAAAAGAAGCGTGGCCAGCAGGTCGAGGGAGGTGATTCTGCCCCTCTACTCTGCTCTGGTGAGACCCCACCTGGAGTACTGCGTCCAGCTCTGGAGCCCTCAGCACAAGAAGGACATGGAGCTGTTGGAGCGGGTCCAGAAGAGGGCCACAAAAACGATCCGAGGGCTGGAGCACCTCTCCTACGAGGACAGGCTGAGAGAGTTGGGGCTGTTCAGCCTGGAGAAGAGAAGGCTGCGGGGAGACCTTATTGCGGCCTTTCAGTACTTAAAGGGGGCCTATAGGAAAGATGGGGACAGTCTTTTTAGCAAGGCCTGTTGTGACAGGACAAGGGGTAATGATTTTAAACTAAAGGAGGGTAGATTTAGGCTAGATATAAGGAAGAAATTTTTTACAGTGAGGGTGGTGAAGCACTGGAACAGGTTGCCCAGAGAGGTAGTGGAGGCCCCATCCCTGGAAACATTCAAGGTCAGGTTGGACGGGGCTCTGAGCAACCTGATCTAGTTGAAGATGTCCCTGCTCACTGCAGGGGGGTTGGACTAGATGACCTCTAAAGGTCCCTTCCAACCCAAAGCATTCTATGATCTTTCTCTGATGGCTTTTCCTTCCAGACCACAAACCGCCTGGAGGGACCTGACCCCGTGCTGGCAATGGCCTCTCACCATGTGGTCACAGTCCAGCCCCAGTTTTTGGCTGCCCCACAGACAGGCGAGTGGCAGTCGGGGCTGCTGGACTGCTGCTCCGACTTCGGCGTGTGTGAGTACATACATACCCCTTGTTCCTGGTGTTGGCTCACCATGTGTTTCTGGTGTTTTCCCCGCTCCTTCTGTGGCATCACCCCTGCTGCAAACCCCACTTCCGTGGGTACCAGCGGCAGAGCAGCTCTCATCTGAGGTCAGGAGCCATGGCTCCCACGGCCACATCTCCAGCCAGCTTTCCCCCCCTTTCCTCTTTCTTTGCACCCCTCAGCCAAGCCTATGTCTCGCTGTCCCGCAGGTCTTTGTGGAGCCTTCTGCTTTCCCTGCCTTGGCTGCCAAGTGGCTGGGGACATGAACGAGTGCTGCCTGTGCGGCCCCAGCGTGGCCATGAGGACCCTCTACCGCACCAGATACAACATCCCGGTCAGTGACCAGCCACAAGCTGGGTGCTGGGGTGCGGGCTCAGGGAAGGAGAAAGGGGTACCTGAGGGGAAGAGCAGCGGTGGGGAGTTGCATGGGCAGCCCCACAGGCAGGGAGCCAGGGACACATCTGCATCCCTGCTGTGAGCCAGAGGAAATCCCACCGCACACCGTCTCATCCCAGTCCTCACTGGGCATGAGCAGCAGGGTGCTGCGGGGCCAGGGCTGAGCTGCCCAGGGGTGTTGACGATGAAAAATAGGAAGACTTAAAAGCTGACATGGGAAGGGGTTATTCACACAACGTCCCTTGCTCTGCAGGGCTCCATCCTGCGTGATTTCTTCTCCACCATGTGCTGCCCCGTGTGCGCGCTGTGCCAGCTGAAGAGAGACATCAACCGGAGGAAGGAGCTGGGCATGTTCTGGTAAGCTCGTCATGCTGGCAGTGGTTTATAAAGCCACCGCTGCACAGAGCTGAGTGGGTTCCCAGAGTCTCCCTTTCCACCAACTGACGTAAGACACAGGGTTGCTGCGGTGCTGAAACAGCAATGGCCAGGTAAAAAGGTGACCTGTCCTGCAGCAAAATGTTGCTGGGAACCTCTTGCAGGACAGGGGATCTGCTCAGGGCCCATCACCTGGGTCCAGCGAGGCAGGACTGGGGTGGGGGGACAGACAGACAGACACACACATGCACGCACGTGGTGTGGCGAGGCATGGCCCTGGTCCCTGACCCTCCTCTCCCATCCCATTGCAGATGCCACTGTCCTCGCTGTGCCCTGTGGAGCCGCTGCGGGCAGGAGTCGCTGCTGCCCTGGACCTTGGGAAACGCACTGCGGGGGGTTGCCTTGATTGTGGTTGATTCCCCCTTCCCTGGGTAACACCAGCAATAAACAGCAGAGTTTGCCTTCCTGCCTGTGTGGTGTTATTTGTCCGTGTCCTCCTGCAGCGGGGGTGAGGGGGGGGAGCAAGCGGCTGTGTGGTGCTTAGTTGCCGACTGGGGTTAAACCACAACACCCCCCATGATCAGGGACAGGCACAGCCACAGGGTCCTGGCAGCCCCTGCCAGGATGGGCCAAGGGGTAGAAGGGCAGCCATCAGGGCTGAGCTGGGGGCAGCAGGGCTCTTGCTGCTGGCCAGGGCAGAGGGGTCTTGGGCCCATGCCACAGCAGAGGTGCCGTGCCATGGGGGCAGGCGGCTGGTGGTGCTGTGCCCACAGCAGAGCCCAGTGGGGTCAAGCACGACGTGGTGGTGTCTGGCTGTTGCTCAGGAAAACCCCACTGTGGGTGGCGGTGGCGGTTGCTGCTGCTTGCCCAGCCAGGGAGCAGTCTGAGTGCTGCTGGGCCAGTGGTGCCTGTCCCTGGGCCAGGCTGGGGGCCGTGTGGGGTGGCAGCACCACACAGGGTGTCACTGTGCGGGTCTGTGGGTGCCTCCCTCGGGGCTGGCCAGTGCCAAGCACCACAGGGAGCTGCCCCAAGCAGGTTTCTCCCTTCTCTGGGGGTGGTTTCTGGTCACAGGGCTGGCCCTGCTGGGGACCTCATCCTCTGCGCAGGGGCCGTGGGGTGGGCATGGCTGCGCCAGGCAGAGCTGGGCAATGCCAGCCCGGGGCCTGTGTCCCTGTCCCTGTGTGAGCCCCATGCTGGGCTGATTTGGCTGTGCAGGCGTCACTGCCACAACCTGTGAGGGTGACATGATCCACAGGTGTGTGAATGTCACTACAGCAGGTTTGTACAGCACTGTAGTACACAATGACACAGAGGCTTTGTTTCTGGGAATTTCTTTATTACAAGTTACTTACAAATCACGACTAGTAAAGCAAGCACGTACTTATGATCACCTACCTATAGGCACACCTGTATGTATCGTTTGAGGTGTTAACAGCATGACACTTGCCAAACCGCTGCCAGGAGCAGGAATGACAGAAAAGCCTCTTGTCACAGGTGATCCATGTCACAGAGTGGGTAGTCAGCTGGGCGTCCCTGAACAAGTGTCTGTCTGTCCCGGAGATCTCTGCAGAGCAGCTTGTCTTGGGTAGGTACCATGTTACTTTGTAGTGTAGACATGTTAAGCAGGTGAAGGACACCACAGAGCAGCTGTTGCTGGAAGGTCCACTTGCTGATGCCATGGTTTCTGCGCTCGCTGTCATTGCAGTTTGCATGTTCTTGCTCACAAGGAGGTCTCAGCTCCCTGCTGAGCTCATTAGGGATGCCTGGAGCTCCCGGCTCAGCACTTGTCCCTCCTGGCCAGCCCACTAGCAGGTCACCTCTGTGGCTGCTCCTGCAGCTGGGCTGAGGGACTGCTGGAGCAAGGCTGGCTGGGCCGGGGGGCTTCCTGGGTGCTGCCCCCATTGCCTCTTGCTGCATTGTACAATCAGGGGCGTGTGGCAGGCGATGTCCAAGGGGGGGGTCAGCACAGTATAGGGAGCTCCCACAGCCCCCCCCAACTAAAGCCCCTCCCTGGTGGCTTTTGCCTCGCGTTTGGGAGCTGGGAGCCGCAAAGGAAGTTCAGGAGAGGTGGACTGAGAGCTGCTGGGGTCCGACCCAGGTACACCCTGTTGGTAGCCCCAGTGCTGCTCCCTGTTGTTTTGTGCTGTGCCAAAATCCACCCTGCTTAGTGGAGGGGTTTGAGCAAGATGCTCTCTCTCGCCTGCCCTTCTGGGGAGAAACATGACTCTTCTGGCTGAGGAGGGGACAGGCATCTCCTGTGGGGTCTCCGGGGCTGGGCTGTGCACCCAGGAGCTCTAACTGGTTTTTGTCCCCTCACAGGGAGGGAGGAGACTGCTGCTTCATGCTGCTGCCTCACCTGCACCCCCTCGCAGAGGGGCTGCCCCAGGAGAGCTGGGGGGGCCCCCACCTCACTTCTGCCCTTGGGAACCAGACTGGGAGAGACCCTCCATGCAGAGAGGGGCACATGGCATGGATTTAATCCCTGAGGGAAGAGGCTGGGCACCCGCTCTCAGAAGGATGACTCGCCTCCCTGCCTGCGCCCACGTGGCTCCTGGCTGGCAGACACCCTGCCCTGTTACAGTTCCAGCTGATAGACACTCCAGCTACTGGACACTCTGGGTAAGAGATGCTCCTGGTTCTCACAGCTCCAGGTATTTGAAAGTCCAAGTTATTTCAGCTCCTGCTCCAAATCACGGCTCTGGCTACTGCACAGTTGGGATATGAGATGCTCCACCTCTGGTTAACAGACACTCCAGCTATACTGCAGCTCCAACAGATGGACGCTTGGGCTTCTCTTGAGTTTCAGGTAATTCCAGCTCCAGCTTCTGCTCCTGGACACTGCAGACATGAGGGCTCCTGCTTGTTACAGCTCTGGCTGACGGACACTTGTGCTTCAAGTAATTTCAGCTCCAGACAGTTGATGTTCCAGCTCAGGTTACTTGAAGCCCTGAGTTATTTTAGCTCCAACTACTGCCCATGCCAGAGAAGAGATGCTCCTGCTGCTTCCAGCTCTGGAAGGTAGAAGCTTCTTCTTGTTACAAGCTAATTAAACCTCTGCCCCTTCATCTGACAAGCGCCACCTAATTACAGCTCTGGCTTAGTAACTGTTCCTTCTTGTTAACAGCTAATTAAAGCAGCCTGGGCTTTTGGCAAGGTTGTAAATCAATCATTGTCATAACTTGAATATTAACTGTCATAACTGTACATTGCTTAAGTATTGTTTATTTAATAACTATTCTGATGGTTGTACAAACCACTCTTTAGAGTGGGAGAAAAGCACCTTTCCCCCCAGAGACTAGCTCAGATGTTGAGTTCGGCCTGGTGCATGCCAGCCTCCCTAACTTCAGGGACCAACGTGACCAGACCCCCACCTCTGGTGGGTGGCCACGCACCCTGCCCACCTTGTTGCCAACGAGCCTCCATTTGGGGGGCTGAAAACTGCCGACTGAGTCTCCATTTCCAAGTCCCCAAAATGCACAACTTCTTAAGACTTTTTCAGAGCTTCAGAAATGCAGCGCTTGCCATGGTTTTGAGCCCCAAAACCATAGGACTTAGTCGCAGCTCTGAAAAAATAGGACTTAATCGATTTTTGAACTTCAGAAATGCAGGACTCCTGCTCTGGTTTTGAGCCCCAAAAATGCAACACTTAGTCTCCGCTATGGGGGCTGAAAACTCACCACTGAACTTCTGTTTTCCAACTGCGTGTGTGATGTGCTGTCAGTGGGTGGGAGGAACGTAGCCCACCCACATGCAGCGCTTGGGAACCGGCGCGGGGGCACCCTCCCCGCAGGGACAGCCCGGCCCAATGTCTCCGTGGGGTAACACCACCATGGGCAAGGGATCACTTTATTTCAGACTTATTTCCCTGGCACCACCAGCAGCATGTCCCACGCACCCCAAAGCCCCCCATGGGGCACAGGAGCCACAGCCCGCGGCGGGGAGCCGCGCTCGAGAAGCCTGGGAACCACCCCCGTCCCCCCCAACTCCCCCAGCAGTGCCCCGGCCCCGAGCAGCAGCAGCCAGGGCCTTTCCCCGCCCGTGAGGGCACCGGGACGGGTTCTGCCCGCACGAGTCTCCGGGGCCGCCACTGCTCGACCTGCGCCGGAGCAGCCGGGGGGACCGGACCGGACCCTGCTGCTGCCCCGCCGGACACGGCCGCAACCCCACCAGGAGCGGGCCCGGTACAGCATCCCCCTCCCTGCCCGGTCTCCCCCCACTCGGTTCCTGCCCGGGGGTTCCGGCCGGTTCCGCTCCTGCCGCCGCCGTGGCCTCGGGACCAGAGCGCGGCCCCGCCCGCGCGGACGGGAGCTCCCGCCAGGACCGATCTGCGGACAAGGGGGAACCACGCTCCCGCTGCGCCCCGGCTCACCGCTCCCCGGCCGGCGGAGCAGCAGCAGCGGCGGCACCAGCATCGACCGCGCCGCCACCGACTAAGGCAGCAGCACCCCCCGCATCGACCGCGCCGCCACCGACTGAGGCAGCGGCACCCCCGCCCACGCGCTCTGCGCCCCCAGCCGGCCCCGCCCAGCTCCGTCCCGCCAATCCCCGCCCGGCCCGGCAATTCCCGGCCCGTCCATCCGGCCCCGGGAGGCGGGACGGGGGAAGCCGGCCGCGGGCAGAGCACCGTGGCGCCCCGGGGCAGCGGGCTTCGACCTCTGCCGCCCTGGGCCAGCCCGTCCCGTCCCGTGGCGGCTGTGACTGCAGTTTGGGAGCTGTCCCCTGCCTCGGCGAGGCGGCGGAAGGCCGGGTGGCAGCGCAGGCGGCGGGCAGGGGACGCCACCTGCCCTGGCCAGGATCAGCCTCTGCCGCGGGGGACGTGGGTCACCTCTGCACGCCCGGCGCTGGCGGCTGCCGGGAACACCGACACACAGACGGCTGGGAGCGGGCGTGCTCCCCGAGCACCGGGACCGGCAGCCATCCCTGCGGTGCCATGCTGCTGCTCCTGTGCTACAGTGGGGCCCGCTCTCAGGGTGCCCTGCTGCGACATACTGCGTATATTTACAGTTGTTATAGATCTACAGAATATATATTTATCTAACATTTTTATCTTATATACTATATTTATATTTTCATATTTCTATTCATATAATGCAGACATGCAGTATATGTCGTAAATAAATGTCTGTATGCTTACATCTGAGCACTTCCTGGTCAAAAGGGGGCAGGCAGCCAATCACAGAGCTGATCGGGATCACGATGTCAAAAGATGGCGGCTCCCCGGCCTAGCGGTGCTGCCACTTAGTCAGCCGCCTCGTACAAAATGGCGGCGCCCAGTCATAAACGAGCAGCCAAAACAAAATGGCGGCACCTAGGATGCGCCTATGGGTCAGCTGGAAGGCGTGGTCAGTGCTACCAGCCAATGAGAGCAGAGCACAGGACAGGAACTGACTTCCGTAGCCAATGGCCGCTGCGGCTGCTGGGAGAGGGCGGGATTTCCACCGGAAGCTGATTGGAGGGGCAGCACGCGCTTCTCTGGCGTGTCAGTGGTACCTGTGCGGCCGCCTCGTGCTGTCACACTTCCAGCGCCACTGAAACACCACCAGCCTTGGGCGGTAAAAACTCCGCAGTGACGCTGCAGTACCACCAAGTCCTGACTGTACTGCATGCCCAGAGACACTGCAGTATCGCCAAACTCAGGCTGTTAAACCTCCCTGCTGACAATGCAGTACCACCAAACTGGGACTGTAAACCCCCCCCAGTGACACTGCAATACCACCAAACTCTGACTGTAAACCCTCCCAAGAGACACGGCAATACCACGGAACACCTACCGTAAATCCTCCATGGTGACACTGCAATACCACCATACCCTGCCTGTAAAACCTCCTCTCGGACATGGCAATACCACCAAATTCGGACTGTAAAAGCACCACAGGGATACTGCAATACCACCCAGCTCCAACTCTTACACCCCTTGCAGTACCACCAAAATACTGACTGCCCTAATATTGCTCAACAGGAATATTACCATCTCCTCCTGTAAAACCTCCATGGTGACACTGCAGTACTACCAGACTCCTACCAGAAGACCTCCTCTGCAGTACTGCAACGTCACCAAACTCCTGTCCGGAAACCACCTCATGATCCCTGAGGTTCCACTGGGCAGCACCCAGGACAAACATGCAACAGCCTCATGACTGCCACAACTGCAACTGTGGTTATAAAGTTACAATAATGTGTTTAGTGCAATTTTATTGGCATGAGTTAGAGCAAAGTTGGGTATGCAAGTTGCTGTATACATGACACAGAGTCTGGAAATGCATTTTATTGGGTATCCATGAATAACACATCGAGCTCACTCTTGCCTCACAGTTCCACACGACGCCTCTTCCCTCTTCTCCACCAGCTGCTGCAAGGGAAGGAGGACACAGTAAGACCTGAGAAGCGCCAGCTCCTAACCACTACACCCAGGGATGGACTGACTCTTGGAGCATCACTCCCTCAGTCAGGCCTGCGACCTACCTGAAGCCTGCATCAAGGGCAATTTTCCATCCTGGCATCCTCCTTTCTTCTCTGGCCTCTCTCTCCCACTCCCCACCCCCGTCGCGCTCCGTTGGGATCTCTCAGATTTACAGGACAACGCACTCTGTGATTTAAACTTTATTTCATGAACTCATCAAGAAATACGACAAACAGGGGCTCAATCGCCTTTTAACCAGACTAGTCTATCATGTGAATTCACTTAGTCACCATTCAATTCATAAGGTTTCATAACTTAATAACCTGTAACTCAATATTGTGCACCTATGAGCAAAAGAAAAGAATTAGTTACCTAGCCGATGGTGAGAGTGCTCATCCTTCCGCCTCCGTCAAAGTGCGGGCATCCCCTGTGTCACACTGGGAAGCACAAAAGCCTCAGCAGTCCAGCTGCTGTTGGGTGTGCTTCAGAAGCTTTTTGGGGTAAGCTGATGTTTTATACCCTCCAGCTTGGTAGGTTTGGTCTGTACCATTTTCATAAATTGGTGGATTCTGAGGAAACTGCCAGACAGAAGATAATGGCTGCCTGAGACAGCAATTTGCAGCTGATAATGGGTGCATAACAGCCCTTTAGCTCTTTCTTGCCACCGGTCCTGCCTAAGTGATGCTCTGGCTTTGACCTAATGGTGCAGCTCCCAGCATACATCAGGCTTTAGCATGAGCTGGGTTAGCCAAAATCTAAGCAGGAGTTGAGTGAACAGTCACACTGCACCCCTTGGTATAGACCAAACATCCAGCAAACCCGTTGCCTCGGCAAGTGGCAGCACTGTTGCCTCGCTGGGGATGAGGGTTAAGGGAAAGTTTTGAGCACTTTCACTGAAGTCTGGCTTCACAGTTTGTAATCAGGTAACAAGTGATGGTACATGCTTTTAGCACAGTGAGCTAAGTGATAAACATGGATATACAAGCATGCTAATAACAAATCTAATAAAATAGATTTTATTAGACAATATCAGTCACTTACCAAGGATTTGCTGTTGGTAAAAGGTCTCTCTGCCTCAAGGAGCAACCTTGAGAGGCGTCCCAGCTCAAGGAGAGATCACCGCCATGCAGCCACGCTGCCTAGCAGGGAGGGCTCAAAGAAGGCTCACCGAGGCTGTCATATTTATGGGATAAAGTGGTTGGCTTGTAGTCAAAGTACATGCGATGGGAAAAGTATGCATGAGACTCCTTGTACCCACAACTTTCTTTGTTCCTTGATAAATGAGTCTTGGAAAAGCCACCCACTATTCATGTGTCAGTCGCATGATCGGTGTTCCGAGCTCACATGCATCGATGCATGCGTCATACCTGGATAGGAGAGCATGGAGGCTCTGTGTATTCTGTAGGCATTCCTATACGTTCCACTACTTCAGTAACTTTACTCTCCTTAGTCCAGCCAAAATCTAAGCAAGCGTTGAGCGAACAGTCACACCCCCCACCCAAGGCAAACCTCTTGCTGAACTTACTGGAAGGTGCTGGTGATCCTTCTTCTCCCTTCCTGCAGAGACAATGAGTGTGGGAAAATAACAGAATATTGGTGAGGAGGATTGTAAACATGCTCAAGTGACTTGCAGCTGGGGTGTTGAAAAACATATATCATACTAATTGTTGTTTGGCCTTGTGTGTTGGACAAGTATCACAGGCCTGTGATAGACTCGGAGGCACCCTGTTGAACATGCTTGAGATTCCTGCCCTGCTGTGGGAAAGATCAAAGCAGAGTGGTAAACTATGCCTGCACGAATCCCCGATATACAGGCGAAAACAGGAGGTTCAGTGATCCTCTAGCAAGGACCGAGCTCCGTGGTGCCTGTGTTCCTGTTTGTGTGCCTCATCTCCCACCAGGACCACAGCCCCAGCACCCAACAGTGCCAGGTGCCTTTGCCGCACCAGGCAGTCTACGGCTGCCCTGAGCTCAGCTTAATGCCAGAGGCCCTCTCACTTCCTTTAATTGTCGTCTTTTTTTTTAAATCAACACAAGTATTTTGTGCTCTGATGTGATTTCCCCAGGGTTTCAACCACATGCACCCACTTAAGGTGATTTTTACATAAAACCACCCCATTTAATCTTTCCCACATTCGCCTTGCCAGTTCACAGGGCAAGCGCTCCAGCAGCGTTGCTCCTCTGCCCGCTCCTCTGCAGCAGCACCCTGTCCCGCATGGGAACAAGCAGCTGGGAAGAGCTATGGAGGTGAAGGAAATAAGGCTCTTCCCCACATGTTTTCAAGCATTTATTTCACAGATCTTGCAGACCTTTCCAGCTGTACAGGGGCGGCCATCGGCAGCAGGAAAATACACGTTCCCTTCATCCAGGTCAGATTACATCCCTGCGGGTCACCCCCAGGCATCCTACCTGCTCCCCCTGCCCTGGGCTGCCATGGGTGGGGAAAGCTGTGGGAGCCCAGCCACAGCAGCCCCGGGCCAGCACAGGCACCAGGGCTAAGTTGTCTGTGTCTCCAAAACGTGCACAGGAGCCTTTAACTCCCCAGGGCTGGCTGCTGGCCATGCCCTTTGGCTCACTGTGCTGGCCATAGGAGGGAAAACTTCCTCCGAGCCTTCAGTCAGAGCAGAATTTCAATCCCAGGGTGGCATTTGAGTATGCATGTGTGCCCCCATCATCGCCCTCTCAGCACAGCAGGTGGGAAACAGGGTCACACAGAGGCTTTGAAGACCCTCAACACCAGCCCAAGGGCAGAGCAGGATGATCTAGGCCTGATGGGCAAGCTGGGAAGCAACCCAGAGACCCCTACTCCAGGAGAGCCCAGCCCAGGAGCGTGAAGCACAGCCCCTAGCAAGGCTCAGCAGGACCCCACAGCTCCATCATGAACTACCTTCCCTGGAGAGCCTCAGCACTCCTCTTTTAAGAGCAAAGGACTGANCGCCCCGGCACGCCCCTCCCCGCCCTTCGCCCCGTCCTTCCTCGCCCCGCCCGCCCCTCGCTACGGCCATTTAATCGCAGCCCGCCGTGCTCTGGCTCTGTCCTGCCAGTGGCAGTCGCTTCGGTCCTGCTTGTTTTCTCTGGCCGGGAGGAGCCGTTCCAAGCCCTGTCCTGCCCAGGGACACTCGGGCGGTAGAGCCCCAGTCGCGGTGCTGTTATCCCTCCCCACCGTCAAATCTTTCTCCTTGCTCCTCTGCCCTGCGATGTCCTGGGGGCAGCGGGTACGAGGGATCTCCCCGGTCCTAGAGGGCTGCGTGCTGACCGGGGGTGCATGTCCTGGGGTCTGGGGGTACATATGCGTGGATGTGGGCTGAAGGGGTGCAAGAGATGGGAGCAGGAGACTGGCGCAGATGTTCAAGGGGTGACTGGCCCGGGTGGGGGGTGCTGGGCTCCTGCTGCCCCTGCTCTGCTGTGGCTGGTGCCGCTGCAGCTCCCAGCGCCATCCTGCTGTTGCAGGGCCGCCTGAGAGGCCAGCCAGCACTGCAGGCATGGAGGTGACAGTGACACTGTCCAGGTTCCTGGTGGCGAGACCATCCTGGGAAGCGTCGGTGGTACCTGGTGCCAGCATACGCATGGCTGCTGGCTGGGACGCCATGGGCTCTGGCACAGCGTGAGCAGCCCTGGCTGGGGCTGCCCAGGGCGCTGGGCTGCTGCCTGTGCTGGTGGGGGGGACCAGGACTGATGTGGGCGTCCCGTGCCAGTCCCAGTGCAGCCTGTCCCTGCCAGACACCCCCCGCACAGGCAGTCGCTAGCTCAGGGAAATGCTTCCGGTGTTTCACCCTCTTCATGTCAACGAGAGACATGGCAAGCTTGTTTTTCCACAGGGATCTTGTTTTTCCTGCGGGATCCCTGCAGACTGGGACAGGAGACGACACCAGCTGCTGTACCCAGTGCTGTGTGCCAGGACTCAGCACCGCTGCAGCTGTCCTGCCCCGGGAGCAACACGGCCCTCGGGCTGAGCACCATCGGGACAGGCTGACCAGGGCAGCAGCATGTCCCAGGGAGGTCGAGGGACATGGACGTGCCCTCGGCACCCCCAGGTGAGGGACCTCGGTGGCAGGAAGCCCCTGTCAGAGCCGGCCCTGCCCCAGCAGCAGTCCCTGTAGCCCCATGGCTGCCTGTAGCACGAGTGATGGCCAGGACGGGGTACCTGTCCTGGAGCCTTTGGGGTGACGTTAACAGACTTTCACAACTGAGTTGTTGTTTCCTTAAGTTGATGTAATCTTTTAGCTACGATACTGAGGACAACTCTTCCCCAATCCTCTGTTTGTGCTTGTTACCTACCACATCTATTTTTTCTTTTAAAACGAACTCAAGGTTTCTATTTTAACTCAAATCAACATTTCTTACATTTATGCATAGGTTTTTACTATCCTCCTCCTCCTCCTTTTTTTTCCACAAGCTTTTTGTTTTAAGGCATCAGTGACAGCCCTGCGTCACGGAGTAACTTTGGATTTCCAAGTCACCTGTATCCCAGCAGGACCAGGGGGTTTTCTTATCTGTTGTCCCTCCCTCAAGCCTCCACAGGACCGGGCTGGCCCAGCCTTCCCTGTGTCAGTTTTTAACAAAGGACCCACTGACTACCAGAGGTGCCCTTTGGCAGTGGTCTGTACCAGCTGCTCTCACTCACCCCTGTCCCGTGGCCATCAGTCAGTCCTGGATGGGTTTGTGTGAGGCTGCTCTTGCGGGGTTCCCCTGGGCTGTTGGTAGTGCCCAAGGAGCAGCACCACATTGGGGAGCTGCACCCCAGGTCACCCCATCCCCCTCCAACAGGCATCTCTGTCCCCCAAACCCTGTGGGCAGCTGGGGACACTGCGGGGAGCAGTGGGGCTGCATATGGGGCAGAGATGGACCTCGAGCTGGCACTGAGCTAGGTTCTTCTTGCCACAGCTTTGCCCTTGTGTAGTCATGGGACTCTTGTCCGCGCAGGTGATGCTGTGGCAGTGCTGGGTGACGGGCACCAGCGCCCACCTCATCTGAGGAACATTGGGAGACATGGATGTGCCCCACAGCTCCCCCAGGTGAGGCACCTTAGTGGTAGGAAGCCCCTGTCAGAGCCGGTCCTGCCCCTGCAGCAGTCCCTGTGCCCTGCGGCTGCGTGCAGCACGAGTGATGACCGGGACAGGGATATTTTTCTGGTACTGACATGTTTCTGGTAGTGATGTTAAACCTTCTCTGTGTGACCAGGTGAACGAACGCCTGACTCGAGGGATCCTGCATCGTGCTTCCCCACCGTTCCACCACCAGCCCACAGGGCCAGGATCATTGTGGTTCTGTCCTGGTTTCAGCTGGGATAGAGTTAATTTTCTTCCTAGTAGCTGGTGTAGCGCTGTGTTTTGGATTTAGCATGAGAATAATGCGATGATAACACACTGATGGTTTAGTTGTTGCTAATCAGTGTTTATACCAGTCAAGGACTTTTCAGCTTCTCATGCTCTGCCAGCGAGGAGGTGCACAAGAAGCTGGGACAGAGCATAGCCAGGACAGCTGGCCCAAACTGGCCAAAGGGATATTCCATACTATATGACGTCATGCTCAGCATATAAACTGGGGGGAGTTGGTTGGGAGGCAGCGACTGCTGCTTGGGGACTGGCTGGGCATCGGTCAGCAGGTGGTGAGCATTTGCATCACTTGTTTTTCCTGGGTTTTGTTCCTCTCTTTCTTGTTGTTTTCCTTTTAATTACTATTATTATTATTATATTTTATTTCAATTATTAAACTGTTCTTATCTCAACCCATGAGTTTTCTTACTTTTGCTCTTCTGATTCTCTCCCCCATCCCACCGGGGGCAGAGGGTGAGTGAACAGCTGTGTGGTGCTTGGTTGCCAACTGGGGTTAATCCACAACAGGTTCCCCTGTGGTGCCTCCCTTGAGCCCAAACTGGCAGTGGGTGATGCAACATGCTCCCAGCACATCAGGATGCGGATGTGGCCGCTCCGTTACTGGGATAACGGTTATAGCCCCACAGCCAGCGGAAACAGGTACAGCCGCTCATTATTCCCACCATCGCAGTGAAGACCAGGGTGCGCTGCCGTCCCCACTGAGGGATCGGGGTTTCTCCTCTCTGGGAGGAAACCGATCTTATTAACTTGCATCTGTCAATCTTGATTACCTTAATTTGTCCACAGTTTTCTCCCATATTCAGCCTGAGCCCTCAGCCACAGCCACCCCTATGTCCAAGAGGAAGAGCAAGCATCTCACCTTTCCTGTCTCACCTAGACAGACGTGGCAGGAAAACCCCAACAGCTGGAGTGGAGCAGGGCAGAGCTGCTCACACCCTGGGGCAGGCATTACTCCTGTTCCAGGGCTGCCATGTTCCTTCCCGGGGCCTTTTGTGTGACACTTAAGGCGAGCCTGCTTAAGTGAGTTTTTGTTCCCTTAGCTGATCCAAGACCAGGGCTCTTCCCCAGTCCTTGGTCTGTGCTTGTTACCTACTGGTTCTGCTTTTTCTTTTAAGGCAAACATGTGAATTTGTATTTTAGCTGAAAGCCGGAGGAGGTGCCCCTTGGCGGTGGTCTGTGCCAGCTGTACTTGACGCTGCTGCTCTCAGACACCCCAGTCCCATGGCCAGAGATGCTGTGGGGAGCAGTGGGGCCATGTGTGGGGCAGGGATGGGGCTTGAGCTGGGGGTTTGACCACCAGGAAAACCTTGCTGGTGCTGAGCTGGGTCCTTCTTGCCACAGCTTTCCCCTCATGTCCTCATGGGGCTCTTGTTTGCACAGGCAATGCTGTGGCGGTGCAGCAAGGAGCCAGGAGCAGCCCCGAGCCTGGCTGAGGGGCACCAGCGCCCACCCCATCAGAGGAGCATCAGGGGACCCAGGAGCTGCAGGCAATGCCTGGTGAGTGCCCGAAGCGTCGACCAAACAGCCCCGCACCCAACCGTGCTGTCAGGGCAGAGCTGGGGTCTGGAGGTCTCTCGCTGCTGGCCAGGGTGGGAGATGCCCCGCACAACCAAGGGCATGGGGGTCTCAAAAGGTGCACCACAGAGGCTGGTGTTTGGTGGTGCTGCACCCACAGCAGAGCCTGGCAGGGTCAGGCATGCTGGGGCTGTGTCCAGCTGTTGCTCAGGAAAACCCCACTGTGGGTGGTAGTGTTGGTTGTTGCTGCTCGCCCAGCTGGGGCAGGTCTGAGTGTTGCTGGGGCTGTGGTGCCCATCCCTGGGCAGGGCTGGGGCCACGTGGAGGCTGTGTGGCGTGGTCTGTGGCACCACATGGGGTGTAACTGGGGGGGTCCATGGGTGCCTCTCCTGGGCTGGCCGGTGCCAAGCACCGTGTGGAGCTGCCCTGTGCAAGTTTCCCTCTTCTCTGGGGGTGGTTGCTGGGTGCAGGGCTGGCCCTGCTGGGGACCCTGCCCTCCGTGCAGGGGCCATGGTGTTGGCACGACCGGTCCGGGCCAAGCTGGGTGACGCCAGCCTGGGGCATGTGTCCCTGTCCCTGTGGGAGCCCCATGCTGGGCTGCTCAGGCTGTGCAGGTGTCACTGCCACAACCTATGAGGATGTTGTGACCCACGGGTGTGTGAAGGTCACAACAGTGGGTTTGTAGGATGCTGTAGTACACAAGGACACGGAGGCTTTGTTTCTGTGAATTTATTACAAGTTACTACAAATTACTACAAATGACCACTAGTAAAGCAAGTACGTACTTATGATCACTTACCTATAGGCACACCTATATGTATTATTTCAGGTGTTACCGGCACGAAACTCACCAAACCGTTGCCAGGAGCGGGAATGACAGAAAAGCCTCTTGTCACAGATGATCCATCATGGAGTCTGGAGTCAGCCAGGCATCCCCAGCCAGGGTCTTTCTGTCTGGGAGATCTCTGCAGAGCAGCTCTATGCAGGGCTCATCTTGGGTAGGTACCATGTTACTTTTATACCTTTTTGGTGCAGACACATAACTGGGCATAGGATACTGCTTCCCAGAGCAGCTGTTGCTGGAAGGTCAGTTCACTGTCACGGTTTCTGTGCTGGCGGTTGCGGTTTTTGTGCTGTCTCAGGAGGAGGTCTTGGCTCTCTGCTGAGCTCATCAGGGATGCCAGAGGCTCCCAGCTCAGCAGTTGTCCCTCTTGGCCCGTCCATTACTGGGTCTCCTCTGTGGCTGCTCCCACAGCTGGGCTGAGGATCCCTCTCCCCTGCAGCCAGGGACTTGAGGTGGAGTGAGAGCTGTTGGGGTCCAGACCAACAGTGGCTGGGGGCTCCCTGGGCAGAGGGTCAGGGTTGGGCCCTGGGTACCGGCGGAGGAGGGTGGTGGGTGAGCGCTCGATGCCCTCTAGGGGCTGGCTGGGCTGCCCCTACTGCCTCTCTTGGCACTGTACGAACACGGGTGTGGGGCAAACAATGCCCAAGGGGGGTCGGTGCCATGTGGCTGCAGCACTGCCACAGCCCCCCTGACCAAAGCCCCTCCCAGGAGGTTTGTGCGTTGCATCTGGGAGGCTGGGAGCTGGGAAGGGAGCTCAGGGAAGGTAGAGCGAGAGCTGTTGGGGTCTGACCCAGCTGCACCCCATTGGCAGCGGTACTGTGCAAGGCTGGGAACAGCCCATTCTCAGTCCCTGTGCTGCTCTGTGCTGAAATGCACCCCACTTAGCAGAGAGGTTTGAGCAAGGTGCTCTTTCTCGCCTGCCCTTCTGGAGAGAAATGTGACTCTTCCGGCTGAGGACAGAACAGGCATCTCCTGTGGGGTCTCTGGGGCTGTGCACCCAGGAGCTCTGACAGACTGTTTTCTCCCCGTTTTTGCAGGTACAGAGGACACACCACTGCCTTGTTCTGCCACCTCACCTGCACCCCACAGCCTGCGCCCCCTCGCAGCAGGGCTGCCCCAGGAGAGCTGGGGTGACCCCCACCTCACTTCTGTCCTCGACAACTGGACTGAGAGAGACCCTCCACACAGTGAGGGGCATGTGGCATGAACTTAATCCCCAAGGGAAGAGGCTAGCTCGCTGCTGGGAAGAGCTCCTTGTAGGGGACAGCCCTGCCTGTGCTCACCTGGCTCCTGGCTGACAGACACCCTGGCTTGTTACAGCTCCAGCTGATAGATGCTCCAGCTACTGGACGCTCTGGATTAGAGATGCTCCTGGTTCTCACAGCTCCAGCCGATGGATGCTTCAGCTTCTTACAGTTCAAGGTATTTGAAGCTCCAAGTTATTTCAGCTCCTGCTTCTTACAGCTTCAGCTCCAAATCGCAGTTCTGGCTACTGCACAGTTGGGAGACAGGATGCTCCTGCTGATGGATGCTCCTGCTGAGGGATGCTCCTCCCCTTGTTACAGCTCATGTTATGGACACTTGGGCTTCTCTTGAGTTTCAGGTATTCCATCTCCAGCTCCTAGACATGAGATGCTCGTTACAGGCAATGGATGTTCCACCTCAGAGAAGAGATGCTCCTACTGCTTCCAGAAGCTTCTTGTTACAAGCTAATTGAAGCTCCAGCCACTTGCAGCAGTCTGGCTTTTTGGCAAGGTTGTAAATCAATCACTGTCATAACTTGAATATGAACTGTCATAACTGTACATTGTCTAAATATTGACTAATTATTTAGTAACTATTCCAGTCATTGTACAAACCTTGAATAAAGAGTTGGAAAAAAGCAGCTTTCCCCCCGACCTCAGACGTTGAGTTTGGCCTGGTGCATGCCAACCTCCCTAACTTTGAGGACCAATGTGAGCGGACCCCCACCTCCAGTAGAGGTCCATGCACCCTGACCTCCCGAAGTCCCCTCTAAGCCTCTGTTTCCAAGTCCCAAAAACGCAGCACTTAATGAGTCTCTGAGCTTCAGAAACACAGGGCTCTGCTTCTGAGACCCAAAACCACAGGACTCAGTCTTTTTCTGAGCCAGCACTGAATTTCTGTTTTCCCCCCCTGCCCCCCAGTGAGTCATGTGATGTTGGGGGTAAGGGGAACATAGCCCCTGCACAGCCCAGGACCTCACATGCAATTTTAGGGAATGCTTGGGAACTGGGGTGGGGGCAGCCCTCCCTCTTGGGAGGGCTCAGCCCTGTAACCCTCTGCATTAGCTGTTGGTGAAGGCAAGCAGTCACCAGGCTTTAGCCTTTCAGGCTTTATTTGCTCTCTGCCAACAGTGACCATCCCATACAGCAAATCCAAGGGGGGCAGCAGCTTCTCCCCACTCTGCAGGGAGCTGTGCCTGTGAGTGCAGCCCCAGTTGGGCCACTCACACCACAAGGGGTGTCTGAGCAGGAGAGGAGCATCCAGGAACATATGCTGCTCCTGGGGTACAGGAGGGACCCGAGTTGCTCTGCTTCCTCAGCTAAGCAGCCAGGCAGGTATCAGGGTGCAGGGCAGGGGTTTCCCCCTGGTCCCCCAGCCCAGGCACAAACCCCAGCTGTACCAGGATCAGGGCCTTGCTCAGGAACCCTGCCCAGATGCTCTAGGGCAGCTCACAGCCAGCCCTGCAGACTGCTCCCCCCAGGGCAAGCCACATCAGGCTTTCCCCCACCTGGTTTCTCTATGGCCTCCCAGGCCAGGGCTGCAGCCAGAGCACGCTGCTGCCCCCTGACCTGTGCATCCTCTGCGGCCGGGCTGTGCCAGGGCTGTCACTGGCAGCCCTCTGGATGCGGCGGGACACCCAGTCACAGCACCAGCTCCCTGACCTGAGCCGCTCGTACCCCCCGATGCCTGCACTTACCCGCAGCTGCTTTTCCGCGGGGGG
>VYZW01006394.1:82096-114509 GCA_013401315.1 Balaeniceps rex | reverse complement strand
CAGACAACTCACAGTGATGCTTCCACCACAACGACTACTAGATTGAAGCCATGGACCTTAGGGTCCAGAGGAGAGGTGGAAGGGTGAGCTTAATACCATGAAAGGGAGTAGAAACTAGGCAGTGTGTGTGTAATGATGATGATGATGATGAAGACCTTTCTGCATAAAAATAGTCTTTCTTTTTCTGCAATAATTAGATTGGCATTGAAAATGATTCTTTGGTTAGATGGCTAAGATTTCAACTATACAAACAATAAATTCTTGGCTTTATATAGAAGGTGAGCTCGCTCTTTGCCCACAGCAAGAGTTTTTGTGTAATACATTGTACCACACACATACGTACACTCCCCTCCGCTGACAGGCTGGTTATGGGAGCATCACTGTTCTCTGAGACTGGGAATTTTTATTTGGGCCCTTGCATTTGACTCTGGGCAGCTGTTTGGCAAAGAACCTGTCTGTTGCTTTCTTTGTCTAACATTACCGGTGCTTTCAGTAATCAGTTCTTTTTGAGTAATCAGTCCCATTGGAATGACTGCAGTGCTCAACCCCCCTGCCACTCTAATAACCCACTGTGAAACTCATTAAAACTGCAGGAAACTTCAGTTCTGCCATTACCTTTGTGTCCTTGCGAGGTTTGCCAGACTCTCTACCTGATCCAGGCTTCAGCAACTGAGCACTGCCTTCTTCAGCCCTTGTTAGTGTGTGGAACACCATCTGAGCTCTGTGTTGTTCTGGCATCACAGCAGTGGTGGCTAACTGGAGCACCTTATGAAATGAGGCCTGTGTATGTTTATTTTAAAAGTGTATTATTTTGTAGCAAAGAGTATCTTTTGAATGTGAATGGAGCAAGGTACCCCCTTGCAGTGTCAGTCACGCCAGGGCTTTGTCATACACAAACTACTGCTCTGTCCTGGCCAGATCCCACCTATGTCAGTTCTAGTCCCAATCTTGCTTCCAATTTCATGGGATACGGTTTCCTTCTTACCAGCTTAGTGTTGCGTTTTAGTTCCACTTTTATGGGTGTGGCTGATTTTGCTCTTCCCAGTATCTTGGTGGCCCATACCATAGGAATGGCAGCATCTAAAATTTCTTCTTGCCCATTTTCGTGCTGTAACAGACATAACTGAGCTTTCCAGGCATTATTCTTTGGAATGTTTACTTGAATTGTATTTTTGGAAAAGGTTATTTGTGCCCCTAACTTATTCAATAAATCTCGACCTGAGAGAGGTACATTTCAGGCATGTACAGAAATTCATGTGTTAAAATTTGATCTCCAATTTTACATTCCATTGGCCGTAGGAACGGTCTCACCTCCTGCTTTCCCGTGACCCCAGCAACAGGCATAGAAAATTTACTTCAAGGTCCCTTACAACTGTTCACTAAAGAAGAAGTGGCACCCTGTATCAACTAAAAAGTCTATAATCTCTTTCCCCAGCTGAACTGAAGCCAGGGTATCTGCTGGGCAACTTGTTAAATTCACCCCTGGTCCCCTTCATTCAGAGTCATAAGTCTCCATCATTAACAAGTCTGCCTCTGCCACTTGACCCCCCTTTGCTGGTGACTGTACTCCCTCTCTTCGGTTTTTGGAACATTCATTTTTCCAGTGTCCTTCTTTTCTACAATATGCACATTGATCTATCCCAACAGGGCTATCGCTTAAAGGCCGGGGTGCATAGCCTCGGCCCCTTCCTCTTCTCACCATTCCTCTACAGCCCCTTCCTCCCTCTCTTTGGGAGGCACTCACTGTCGCAGCAGCTAACGAGCTAGCTTGCATCTTTCTATCTTTTTGTTTTTCCTTCTGTTTTTCTCCTTTATAAATTCTCCCAATGTTTATTAGCTGTGCAATAGTCATAGCCTCCACACCATCCACCTTCTGTAATTTTTTCCGAATATCTGTGGCTGATTGCCCAATAAAGAACATATTACTTCTGTAGAAGAGCCAGATCCCGTATGATTTCCCAGGAAATTGCTGTATCCAGTACTTCAAACACTCAGCCTCAATTAGCATCTATGTGTAAGAAGTATCCTACTGCAGCAGTCCTTCCATGGAGCGACTGATGCAGAGGTATTCAGACTCAGATTCAGATCACCAGAATACCAGAATTCAGATTGGTCCTCTATCTGATTTTCCCCTTCTTCACAGTATCTCGATTTAGCGTTGCATCTTTGTGTCGCTTACCGCCCAGCAAGGAGATGAGCCGACAGAGTCCCCGAAAAACTGTTCGGTGCACGCTGGAGTCCAGTCGGTCCGGTACTCCCTGCTGGCTGCAGCAAATCGATCCGGGCAAGGCTTTTTCAGCGCGGTCCCATCTGGGTCACCAAAACTCTTGTCCCAGATAGGGTTCGTTTAGCCGGTGTGCAATAAACCAAGCAATAAGACATCTATAGCAGCATCAGTTTTGGACAACACTATGTTTTCCTTGTGAGGGCTCAGAGCAACCTCTACAGCCATCATCCACTTCTCCCCGGGCAGCCAAAACTTGGTTTGGGCTAAAGGACACCTCTCCGCTGCACCCGTTACTCTTATTATATTGGTGGCTTTTCTCAATGGCTTGATTCTGAGCTCATCAGCTTGCTGCTTGTTTAGAACACTAATTTGGGCTCCTGTGTCAATCAAAAACTCCAAACTTACCTGCTTCGGACCAAGAGGAATATGTACATAAGGTTCCTTTGCGGCAGACCATTGACAGGAATTTACCAAGTTGGTTGGGCAGCCCAAACCCCAAACCGCAACTTTTAGTTTTTAAGTTCACTTAATTCCCCTTGCAGAGATGCGAAAGGGTTAGGGTCCCGCCTCCCATTTTGGGGGGGCAGTCACTGGCGTCTCCTTTATGTTCCCAGTCTTTCCCTCCAGTAATTCCTCTAGCGTCCGTATATGCTCAGTGGCCTGCCCATGTAACAGGGCTCATGGTACTCCCAACGCTAACGCCTTCCGCCATAAGTCGTTCCGCTCCGGTCCACCGGCTCAATCTGACTTACTTCGGAAGGGCTCAGGCTCCCGGCAGGGCATGACCATCCGGGACGAGGCTTACGGCTGACTTGCCGGACCCTTGTGCTCCCATCTGCACCACCACCTGGATCCGTCCACCCCATGTCACGCCCGTGGGTGACTACACTACGCAGTGTTTCAGCCCACGTCAGCACATGTGCAGGCGGATTCGTGGGGTTCTGTCCGATTGCATTCTATGGCTGTCTGAATTCTCTCTCTGAGGGACTGGACATGCATTTTTAAAGCATCTGGTAACCCCCTAAGGAGAGGCCTGAGGTGGGCGGGATCTACTGGTGCAGCCACTGGTATGCCTTGCTGCCCCCTCTCATACATCGCCTGTATGCACACAGCCTTTCATACCCCTTCTGTCAATTCTGACAATCCCCTTATGCGAATGGTAATAGGCTCCCCTTTTCTTTGAGGTCTATATGTGCCAGCCCAGTAAGCCACCCAAGAAGTTATAGACTGGTTGCTAGCTGGCCGGTCACTTAGAAACACACCGGGTCCCCAAAACCCTCGAGCCTCATCATCACTCAATAATATCAGATCGCCGCCAGCAAGTGAAACATGCCACAGATATTCCAGCTCCATCTTGCCCGGTCTGCGTGAAAATTTAGCTTTCAAGTCATTGAGCTCAGGTCCCGTCCATGGGGTGATACAGACAGTAGTTCGGGGATTCCCACCCTGTGAGCCCCTATGCCTCTCCATTTTGATAAGACGTCTCACATCACTTTCCTCTACCTCCTCCATTTCACCAATGCTAGCTTCATCAGAATCTCCCCAGATGTCTCCATCCCAATCCTCGGGAGACGTTTCCTTTTAGCTGGTGCTAAGGAGAGATTCTTGATGAGCACCTTATGAAATGAGGCCTGTGTATGTTTATTTTAAAAGTGTATTATTTTGTAGCAAAGAGTATCTTTTGAATGTGAATGGAGCAAGGTACCCCCTTGCAGTGTCAGTCACGCCAGGGCTTTGTCATACACAAAGTACTGCTATCCTGGCCAGATCCCACCTATGTCAGCTGCCCCTTCTGCTCCACTGCTGATTCCTTAGGGGCTCATCCATACTGGCCTGAGTAATGCCAGGTCCGTACCAGCTACATCCAGAGCCAGCTGCTAATGGTCACCTTAGGAGCAACAAACATCTACAGCTCCGCCCACCAGTGCCCTGTGCCCTGAGCTGCATGGTCCCCAGGGCAGGGAGCGCCTGGTCCCCAGCTGCAGGGGGGCTTTCTTTTACCAACTGTCACAAAGTCCTTAGACATTCCTTTGTCTGGGTGCTAGGAGGTCACAAACTGCCCACACGTGGCCTCACACAAACATGCCTGCACGGAGCAACCCAAGCACATGGCAGTATCTGGACAGACGCACAGCCACCACTCAACGCCCACACATGGATTTGCCTAAGAACTGTCAACCGTAGTAAGATGGGATGCCATTTGGTGGTTCAGCACCATTCCTAGGTTATTCCTTGAGGGATTTAGATCTGGTCATAATGTCACAATTTAAAACAGTCTAAAAATATGTACTTGGAAATTGAAATATCACCTGAAGAATGGTTCTTTCTTCCCCCGAGTTTGTCATGCTATGTGCTTTCCTGGCTCTATCTGCTGTATGCATAATAGTATAGTATAATAGTATAAATTATTGTGCATCTTTCCTTGGCAGGGTGTGAAATCTGCACTGAGCGGTGTGTGAGCTTTGGAGGACAGCTTGGAGATAGGGACTGTGTTACAGTCCCTGCTCTGAGGACAGCTGTCTCCCAGCATCATGCCATATCTCTTCTGCTGCAGCCATGGTCTTTGTGGTTCAGGGAAGCTCCAGCTCTTTGTTGCTCCTTTGCCCTGGGGACAGGAGGAGTGGTGACTGGGGACTACAGTGGTGCAGGAAGGACTGTGGAGAGTAGGGGAGAGGTTTCTTCTTCTCCTGCCTTCTTCAGGAGTTGAGTTCAAAGCAGATTTCTGACCACTGCTGAGTTGCTTGGGTGGAGCCTGTGTCACCCTGGTGTCACCCCATCCTAAATGGGCTCCCTCAGCCCCCAATGCAGGGATTGAAATGGTCCCTCCCTGCAGCCCATTCTGTGCCGTAGGAGAGGAGCTAGCAGGAACATCAGTTTCTCATGGGACCTAAAGGCAACACAGATGGACACTGCTGCTTGCTTTCCCATGGAGTTCTCTCTAGGAAGCCACATGGCTTCTCCATACAGGCATACCTGGAAGCTAAAGTCCAGCTTCATAAAGATGCTCCAGACTTGGAAAGGCTCTGGCCTCAAATAGTCCAGCTCGTCTGACTCCAGAGATGGCTACTTAATCCAAAACACGACAGTCTTCACACAGCATCATATGGCGAAGTGTGGCCGTTGCTTTCCACAGTCTCATGGGTTCCTTTCTCCAGACAGCTGCCTGTGGAGCCTCCTTTCTTGCCTCAATGCCTCATTGCAGCCACTTGCAGCCAGCCTTCTTTCCCCATGACTCAGGGAGCTAAAAAAAGGAACTGAAGTTGCCTCAAACTACCACCACAGGGTATTAGGGAACACAAACGCACCACTAACATAGGGAGGTTACATCAGTAGGTACATTTATGATTTACACTCACCTACAAATTCTGTCCATTTGAAAGATGATGGAGTATCACTGGCATCCATAATAGAAAGAGGCAAATGTAAGATTTCTGCTGTTTTCATTCGTAATCACCCACCCAAAGTGCTTGGAGTTGGACTAGTCAGTCAGCTCAACCATCCAGATGGATGTCACCAAACCAGTTAACCAGTTTTTCCTTCTTTGTAAGCATCAGGTTGAGCAGGAGGTGCTCCCTTGATTGGCTTCTCAATCACATGTGCCAGGAAGCTGTCATGAGTGTACTCCAGAAATGTCCTGGATTGTTCGTGCTCTGCTGTATTGTCCTTCTGTAAGATACCAGGGTAGTTAAAGTCCCCCATGAGGACTAGGGCCTATGAGCACGAGGTTTCTTCCAGCTGTTTGAGGAAGACCTCATCTACTTCTTCCTGATCAGGCAGTCTGTACAGATACCCCCGTCACATCACCCATGTTGGTCTGTCTGCTAATCCTGCGCCATAAGCTCTCAACTGGCTCATTGTTCATCCCAAGGCAGAGCTCCATGGATTCCAGCTGCTTTCACATAAAGGGTAACTCCTGCTGATCACCTTCCCAGGCTGTCCTTCCTAAAGATTTTGTATATCCATCCATTGCAGCACTCCTGTCATGTGAGCTTTCCCACCACATCTCTGTGACCTCAATGAGATTGTAGCCCTTTAATGGCATGCAAGCTTCTAATTCCTTCTGGTTGCTCCTCATACTGGCTGTATTAGTGTACAGGCACTTCAGAAAGGTGCAACACAGTCATGCTGGTTTCCCAAGAAACGATAAGAACTTTCCCCATTATGTCCTCTCAGCACTTCCTTATTTGTGGGTGGGCCCCATTCTGCCCTGTTCTGTTGATTTTGAGGACTCTTAACCACATCACTCTGTACCTTTGCTTGCCAGACCAGTCCACCACTTCCTCACTTGAATATGGATCATCATCTCCCCCCTATCTTATTCCTAGTCTCCTCAGGTTCGCCAGCCTGTTAGCAAAGATGGTTTTTTACCCCATTTTGTCAGGTGGATTCTAACCCCCTACCAGTCCTTGACCCCCAAAGAGGGTCCTGTGGTTTTAAAGTCAAACCATTGTCAGTGACACAGCTGCACAACAAGGTGCTGAACCTCAAGATCCATCCACTCCTCCCTAAGGCTTTCCACTTTGGCAGTAGGATCAAGGAGAAAACAACCTGGGCCCCCCGACCTTAACCCTCATCCCCAGAGCCATGTAGTCACTCTTGATAGGCTCAGATACTCTCCTGGCAGGATTGTCAGTGCCCATGTGGGCTAACATCAAGGGATAATAGTCTAAGGGCTGAACAGTCCTCAGCAACCTCTCCCCAGAATCCCAGCTCTAAGCCCCCCATGAAGCAACAAACCTCCCTAGAGAGCAAGTCCAGTTGCCAAATGGGCCCTCTGTTCCCTACAGGAGGGAATATTTGTAATGAAGTTTAGTATTGTTTTTTTTAAAAAATATATACAGCATTAGACCTTAAAACCAGTCTGAAGTTCACTATATTTCTAATTGCAAACGTTTATTTAAATACATAACTTGTATATACCCACAAATACTGGTTTTCGATGGCATTATCGACCTTGAGATCATATGTGGTATCTTAGAAAGATGTTTTGGCTTTAGTTTCTCAAACCATGTCAAATGAGATCACTTTTAACCTTAGTAGCAGTGGAGTACAAGGCAGAAAGTACAGTGGTATTAAAACTTGTCCACACAACAGTAGGAGTGACTTGAAACAAGTTGGTAGTTCTTCCTGTGATGTTCTCTTCCACCAATCCCAACTTTACTCTTTCTTCCACCTCTCCTTTCATCTTTTCTTTCCCTTCCATTTTCCCCCTTTTTGCCAGTGACATTCTTTTTGCATCCTGCACTGCTTGCATCCAGAGCTGCTTGACCTGTACTCTTCTCTGGAAAATAAAAAAAAAAAGAAAAAAAAAAACCAACCCATATTTCTTTGGGTGACCTTTGGTTTCTCTGGAACAATAAACTGGAAGCAGGTACAAGACTCAAGGAAGTTCCTATTTTGGCATAGTTTATCAAATGTGATGTTAACAGACAACTCTCAGGTAGCTGTGTCTACCTACTAATTTACCTATGAACTTCCTAGCAAACAATGACCACATACGGGAGTGCAAATGATACTTGTTTCTTCTAGTAAACATATCTGAGAGTGTACTAATCCTGCAGTTAGTACTATTAGTTACTTCAGGACTCAGTTAGACATTGAGAGTTTTGCTCATAAGGTACAAAACGAATGCTAATCACATTGCCCTACAGTGAAAAGCACAGGAATCAGGAGACAGGGCGGAGAGCGTCAGAGGCTCTCAGACCAACAGACTGAATTGCTCAAACTTGTCTGAGTTAGGGAATTTCAGGTGATTTTAAATTAAGAACAACCATGGGAGAGAAAAAAGAAATGAAACAAAGGAACAAACAAAAACGTTTCTACCTCAAAATTGACTAGAAAGGAAGACACTACTTAAAAAGAAGTTTGTTTATTGCTGAGAAAAATTCTTTCTACAGGAAGACATTCACACTTGTTCTGAATTGAATTCACTTAATCTGAATTGAATAAAATTTGGCATTTGCCATACAGGAAAGGGATTACTACAAAAAGAAGCAGTAACTTATATAATTACTAGTTAACATCCTAGCATCACCCAGCTGTATCCCTAACATATTACATTTTTAAAGACAAGGTAGTAAAATTCTGTTTTCTAAATGAATGTAATTTTTTTTCATGTTTAAGTCCTCCGGCGTACAGCTGCCATATTACCCACCTTGTAGTTTGATGTCAGTTCTGTTCTGTTCTGTTCTGTTCTGTTCTATTCTATTCTATTCTATTCTATTCTATTCTATTCTATTCTATTCAGAGCCCATACTGGTAAGCATGTATATTTGATATAACTTATCTCCAGTGGGACAGACCCCGCTATCCCCAACACACAGGGTTTTACATGTATCCAGATTTAAAAGTCCCATCCCAGGCAGCCACTAAAAGACAGATCAATCACAGAACTTCTATGAATACAGCAGTTCTGTATCCATCTTCACATTTGACAGATTTCTCATTCAATCTATGTGAACATCTGATATAATTAAAATAGTATAATTTCTACCATGCTAGTCTTCTACTGCTATGTAGCATGTGGTGTGTGTAATGTGGCCTCATATTTTTCAGCACAAGTGTGGTTTCCAAGAACCACAGTAGTGTGGTATCAACAGCTCCATGCATAAAAGTCAGAAATCTCATTGATTTATCTTCTAATATACAGATAGATGTGATTAAGAGGTAGAGTTTGTATGGAAAGCTCCACTCTGCCTAGCTTATTAGATCTATTGTGGTCCTTCAGCCTGGAAAGTTGTCTATTGATGCCCAGAGTCGCTAACCTTAGTCTTAGAGTATTTCCTCAGCTCTGCACTCACCTTAAAGATTCTTCTCTCTTGAAATTAAGAGTAATGACACAGTAGCAGCTCCCTTAAAGCTGGTGGGTTTACAAAAAACAGAGCTATTCAAGTGAATGAACTGAACCTTTTTATTTAAATTCCTTCTTAAAACACATTTTACTGGTCCATTACAAGGAAGACATACGCAGGTCAGTACACATGCACAAACCACTGTATTCATATAGTAATGACAATCAGACTTACTCAGCAATCCCAAGCACTACTGCCTATGCTGCTCATTCCAGGACTTCCTTCTGCAAGTCACACTGCAAGTGAAGACTTCAAGACAGCACATGCAAGGTGATAGCTGAACACCAACTGAACGTCCACAATGATAGCTGTATTTAAGGAATGGTAGTCTAGAACAAAGGCAGTTGTAAAATGAAAGCACATTATTGTTTGTTTAGGGTTTTCCTCAAGCTGACAGCATGTTTGCAGATCACAGTAAAACCAAATAAAAATGGCTACAATATAGAAATAATGTTCAACAACAAAGAAACAGGAGACTCTGTAGCTCATCACAGGAGTCTGTGGGGAACAGATTTCATACCAGCTGCAAAACCAGCCCCCAGAAACAGCCCCCAGAAAAGCCAAGTGTCCTTGTGAGAAACATGCCCAAGCCTTTACCAAACCAATACCCACATCCTGCCATACACTAGCACACTGCGTGCTTTAGTGTACTCATGACATTGGGTCTGGAGACGTCCATTTTCAAACTGGCAGGCAGACCAGATTATATATGGCCACAGATAACAAAGCCAAGCTGGCAAACTTAAAAAAACCCTCACAGAACCCACTGGAATACTGCAGAGACAAACAGGGACACTCACAGGCCACTGCACCACAGCGGTTATTCCAAAATTGGAACATAAAACGAAGAGTGCTTGGACTAAGGCTTTCAGTGGGACTGGGAAGCAGAATGTTAGATCTAAGTGCAAGCTGGGCTACATATTTACATCCTTTTTAAAGCATTTAAGAATCCTTTCCCAATAGCTAGCAAGTTTCACTGAGGTTTCATCTGTCTCTGCAAGTCATTGCTGAGATCTATTTGTAAAATCTTCGTGTGCTACGTTAACCTTCTGGATTTTATTTTAGTTCACTTGACATTCTTCTGGCTATTTCTGCATCTTATGCTGTTATTGATCCATCTCGGTTCAACAAAAATGCTACCTCAAAATTTCTGTCTTCAAAAGTGACCCAGTTCCTGACACCTATGTTACTTCCTCTTGATTCAAATACTGAGACAAAGTTCAGAAGCCTCTGAATTCCCTGCAGTAGGAGAAACTGATGACAGAATTCAGTATCCTTGAGGCAAGTATTTCCATTAGTATTAAAACTTTTGTTAATACACAGTTCCAAGAATAACATTCAAATTGTACAAGTCATTCCTGCAATTTCTGGAGAAATGTAAGCTACAAAATTTTTATGGGCCTATTTCTTAGCATTTGCATGCTACTCTAAGGTACTGATGTCATTAATTGGTTTAAAACACAAGGACACACTGCTCCCACAAGAAGACTGAATATTATGCAGACTCTCATTGGCCAAGTCTGAAGCTGAAAAAGAGTGGTGTGATCAGAGAAGAGAAAGAAGCTAACTGCAGCTGATAAATCTGGATAGACTAGAGAGGAAAATTAGAAAGGAGAAAAATGGCAGGGTGACAATAGTTTTGGTGAGAGAAAAAACCGGGTCGTAGTATTTTAGACTAAAACCAGTCAATACTTGAGTACCTCACTTCTTCCACATGATGGCTCCCTCCTGTCTTCTTTGAAACACGTGTATGAACGGCTGAATCCACTACACCAACAACAGGGGGCACCGGGGAAAACAAAAATCAGTATTCTGACTTGAGAATTAGAATACTAGTCACAAGATCCACCTTCATTAAAAGTCTGCTTGGCTCCGTCTACATAATAAAATGCATCTTCCATCAACAAGCTTCAGAAGCCAAGAAAAAAGGAGCCAAGTTGCTATGTCACAGACAAGAGGAAGAAACCATACAGATAATTTACTCTTACTTCCTGCTTGTGACAAGCCACAGAGTCACAGGTTATGCTGAACAATCTTATATTCAAAGTTCACTTCCCAAATGTGATACATCTTCTGCCCCAAAGACTGGTATTCGGAGACCTAGATTCTAAGCCAGATTTCACCACACATTTGAGCACTACTGCGGATGTAACTCAAATCATCTTAATTTATATATTCATTGTTGCTACTGTAATAGCAGAAGAGCATTGATATAATGTGAGTCTTAGGAAAGGACCTGAGAGTAAGTTGCCAGAAGGAATGAAAATACGCTAGATGTCCACAGTCACCATCATGCATCCTGTTTCCTGCACTAAATGCAAAACAATTCCAAGGTTCTCCCATGAAAGAGGAGCAAGCTCCCACAATCACTCTTTAACACATGGCAATAGATCTTGTACAGGGATTTACCAGGAAGCAGCTGACAGGCACTAAACTCATATTCAGATTTTCTTTACAATGCCTTGTTCATTCTCTTTAATGCTTGTAGAACCCCTATATCTCCCTACCAAATCTGTAGGAGCAGTTTTTATTAGGAGTTACCTTTTCAGACAGTAACACTGGAATTATAACAATAAATTCCCTTTCACACCAGGTGATGCTACCCTTAATCTTGAACTACTCTTTAGACTTGAACTAACATTTCTTGGATCTTCTCAGCTCTTCTTGATCCCAACCTTTCAGGATGACACACTCATGGAGCTTCGCTGTAATATGTTCCAGCAGTGATCAGTGTGTTTGAAAAACTTCCTGCTCAGATGTTGACAGTATGTGGTACGGTGTATGAGCAATTCTCCTATCCTGCAACATACCATGAGTTAATCCACTAATGTATGGGAACACTAACACACAAGTGTTTCAGAGTTAGAGCCAACCCATTCCAAAAGCACAGCATCATCCCTGCTGGATCCTGGCTTGGAGGTCAGTCTGTGATATGGAGCACAGGATATGTCCAAGTTAGACATTCTAGTTGTTTCAATTATCAGTTTGGTGAATGCTCAACAAGTTAATTAAAACAATTTTCAAATGTTTCTTCAAGGGGGAATCATAGAATCATAGAACAGTTTGGGTTGGAAGAGACCTTTAAAGGTCATCTAGTCCAATCCCCCCTGCAATAAGCAGGGACATCTTCAACTCGATCAGGTTGCTCAGAGCCCCACCCAACCCGACCTTGAATGTTTCCAGAGATGGGGCATCCACCACCATTCTGGGCAACCTGTTCCAGTGTTTCACCACCCTCATTGCAAAAAAATTTCTTCTAATTTCTTCTTCTAAAAATCTACCCTTTTTTAGTTTAAAACCATTACCCCTTGTCCTATCGCAACAGGCCCTACTAGAAAGTCTCTCTCCATCTTTCTTATAAGCCCCCTTCAAGACCGCAATAAGGTCTCCCTGGAGCCTTCTCTTCTCCAGGCTGAACAGCCCCAACTCCCTCAGCCTTTCCTCATAGGAGAGGTGTTCCAGCCCTCTGATAATTTTTGTGGCCCTCCTCAGGACCTGCTCCAACAGGTCCATGTCTTTCCTGTGCTGGGGGCTCCAGAGCTGGATGCAGTGCTCCAGGTGGGGTCTCACAAGAGCGGAGTAGAGGGACAGAATCACCTCCCTTGACCTGCTGGCCACGCTTCTTTTGATGCAGCCCAGGATATGGTTGGCTTTCTGGGCTGTGAGTGCACATTGCCTGCTCATGTCCAGTTTTTCATCCACCAGTACCCCCAAGTCCCTCTCCGCAGGGCTGCTCTCAATCCCTTCATCCCCCAGCCTGTATTGATACCAGGGGTTGCCCCGACCCAAGTGCAGGACCTTGCACTTGGAAGCTTTCCTCATCTCGCAGAGCTCTTCTCCCAGCACTTCTGGAAGCACCAAAAAGTTTCTTGGAAATGAAAAGACTGCTAGAGGGCACTGCTTGTCCACTATTATGTTCCTCAATTCCCCATACTGCTTCCCTGTAACGAGTGCCAGCAAGTAGAGTATAGACAAAAGTCCAGAGCAAGGCAGGAAAGTAAGGAAGGTACCTGGAGTATGGTGATCAAGTTTGACCTGTGATTACAGCTATAAATTGCTTAATTTATTTTCCCATTTGAGGATCAGCTGCAACTGCAAGAAAAGAAATCACAGTTTAATATCTACATAGAACATTGGCGTGGGATGCAAAAGCCCTTGATAGCTCTAAGCAGGCTGCTCCATGAATGAGGTGCACCATTACTTTTGTTCTTTTCAGAACAACTACTGTTTATGTTCCAGAGGTAAGCAATCTGCTTATCATGTAAGCTTTTTGTTAATAAGAAAGCTGTAAAAAACCCTTATATTAGTTCTAATTAGAACTGTCACAGAATTCCAGGCCTTTTAAAAGTTTTTTTAAACGATTATTTCCAGAAAAAAAAGCATCAGGAAGAAATTTATTAGTTATACTTCACAGTAAGATTCTTTTTATAAGGGATTAATAAATGATTAAGGATGACTTTAGTAAATCCATTTATTTATTTAGTAAATATGTATTTTAGTTATTTTATATACAATATATAACATATAATACATAATACATATTTTAATGTATGTTTTATTGAAATACATTTTTTATTTAGGAAATCCATTATTTTAAAGTTTGATCAATAATATCCTATCATAGCTTACAACACATCTAAAATTACCATAATATATAACCCACAATAACTTCTCCTGATTTGACTGTAGCCTCATGGGAACACATATTACATTTGGTTTTAATGCCTGGGTTTAAGATTACAATTAACTCTTTCCAATCCGATTATGAATGGAATCTTACTATAATATGTGACAGCAAGGATTGCCTTCACAGGCAAAACTATTAGAGGTATTCAGACTTTAACTGATTAATGTTTCATTTGGTGCTGAACTGAGACTCACAACAAATAAAGGGAAAAAGCAAATTTCCATGAAAGTTTCTGAAGAAGGCCCTAGACAATTCATAACGACACAACAGGCCATGTATTTGAACAGATGCAAATGCACAATACTTTCAGATACGGGAACTGAAGTCATACCTGATAATAGGCATAGTCAACAGCTGTTCCCACAGCTTTTCTCTGTCCTTTCCTAAGAGTAACTGATGCAATGATATCTGTGCCAGCTTCAAGCAGCTTATCAACCTGAAGAAAGCAAATCATTACACATCCAAGCAAAAAGAAAACCTTCCCAAAAAATTACATTCTCACCACAGCTAAAGAGACAGGACTGAGCATGAGAGCTTAACCTCTATTCGTGAGACTATCTTGTGCACCAAGCCATGCATTTCTTCTGCCCCTTTAGAGCTCATGAGGAATTGTCAAATCTAAATGTGTTTTGTAAGTAAAACCTTCTTGCAGGCAGTTGGTATTTGTTTCTGGTTATCCTACAATCTTGCACCAACAAATGAAGTGAGGACAACTAGTGAGGGAGGGGGCAGAACAGAACCCAGCTGGGGAAACTACCTCTGCTCCCAGACCCCTCAACTGCAGCCTTCCTCACCTCCACTCTGAATGAGATCAACCCTGTTCTCTCTGGGATGAGGAGAAAAACTCCAGTTTTCACAAGGCCAAATGCTGCCATTGACCTCATCATAGGTGAAAAAGTGCACTCATCACAAGTGGTATTGACCATTTTATAATAACAACCAAACACAACACATCTCTCTTCATGTGGATGCTGCTTGTGTTTATAAACAAGGTAATAGTCAGATTTGACAGGGCTATCGGCACTGCAACCATGTCATTTGACTTTAATGTAGTTTTTCCTCTTCTACACAAGGAGGTCATCATCCTCTTTACTCAAACATGAAAATAAATTTCCATACAATACCCCTGTTCCTCAGGACAGAAACAAACAGCATTAGGAACAGACACAAATAATTGTTCTGGGGGAAAAAAAAAATGAGCTTACCCATTAAAGAGAAAGGGGACTCAATGAGCCTGACAAAAATCAATGTTTTTCTGAAGTTTAAAAAAACCAACAAACACCCAGATGTTATCTCACCAAAGCAATCCTCTGTGCTGTCATTCTCTGCCATTCTTATGCCATACTGACAGCTGCACAGAAGGCACTTCTTACTGTTCCACTTAATGGCAGATTTGGGTCAGCCCCATGTTTGAGGAGTTCAACCACTGCCTGCAAATGCGCATATGCAAATGTGACAAATTAGTGACTGGAGAAGCAATTACTGACAGTTCTACAGCAGGAAAGTGAGACCCTAGCCAGATCAGTCAAGACCCTAAAGCTTTACAGTATTTACCACAGCACACTTGGAGTATCTGTTAGTATTTGTCATAGCTTCAGTAGCACACAAAAATTTAGTCCACCAGACAGTAGTTTTCACTTTGTTTAGCGTGAATCATAATGTCATCATGGAATACTTTACCAAACAACAATATCAAAGACATGAGAGGGTAGCTTTAAAAATCACGTGGTCTGATTCATAAAGTGTATTTTTTTTAAAAAAACACTTTACCACAAAGATAAGGATTAGATAGGTTGATCACTTACAGCCTATTAGATCATTACTTCGTCAGACATTAGCCTCTGAGAAGGTGGGAGAAGCAGTAGAAGTTGTCAGATCTGGCACTTTTTGATTCATTCAAAATCATGAAATTTAAATTTTTGTGTTGCAAGAAAACACTTTTTCCCAGAAAAATACCAAAACTGTCTTAAAAATTATGAAGACAGTGTAAGGAAAAAGGTTCAGGTTCAAACACTTGATACAGAATCTGTTTTATGTTGTATGCTGTTGTAGCCACTTCTATTATAACCCCTTCCATAGCCCACACTCTAGCTCCATATTATATTGCATCCAGTTTTATTTTTATAGATATTTGATACCTTTCCAGTGGAAGGAATATACTTAAAGAGTAACAACACACAACAGATATTTTCTATTATGTTCTGCCATTTATCCTATGTAAAGAATAAATTTTGTAGTGACAGAACAGAGGGTAGAATGTTGATTTCATCAAAAATACTGAAAAGGGTTTTCCCCCCAGCTTTGCTCATGGCTGTGTTTCCAAGAGAATGCATCTCTGGATTATTTGTGTGCTTTTGTACTGGAGAAAAGTAAACAGGGAAGCAGAAATCACACTCCAACCCTGCCCCTTTCAGCTTATCTGAACCACTAGGCTACAGTCAGTCGCACTTGCCCCCTTACAGGTGTTCTTGCCATGGCCTTGTGTGCTGGCTGCACAACAGCTGAGCTCCATGGGGAGCCAGGGTGTTGCTCTCATCCCACCATTCTCCTGCCTTGCTTTCCGCAAAGAAGATGAGCCAGGAGCCTGGACACACCGAGCTGTATTCAAAGAGAGGTAGAGCACTGCAGACACATCTGCTTCATCACCTGCTTTGGGTGCACATCTTCTCTTGCACCATGCTGGCTGCTGTGGACCTGCTCTTATGGACCCGGTGTGGGCAGAATTCTACTGTGTGAACTGTAAGCCTCATCTGTGGAGTGCTGAGCCTCATTACAACCAAATCCTTTCTGAGACTGATCGTTAATCTTTTCATAGAACAACATACTTCTTACCATCAATGGGTACACTTTTGTCTTATACCCAGAAGCAAGTGTTTTGGTGTTTGGTTGTGTTGCTCCGGGCAGGGAGGCAGCCTGTAAGAGAACTGAATGTCTTTGTGATTCATAAAATGAACACAGTTCTCCAAATTCTAGTCCTTTCTGAGTCCTACCCAAATATTTCTGGCTACCTCATACTATAGTCCTTTAGGACTCCTCTAGTTCGGCTCATGAAACATTCATAGATTTGAAAGAAAAGTAAAAACTTTATTATTTTTAGTGAAAATGTATGATTGCAAGCACCACTAATTATGTAGTTTGGCTGTCATCAGAGAAGGCAGACATGAATGGAGAAGTACACCCAAAAAAATGAAGGAATTTAAAGATGCTCACCAAGTCATTCCCACTGGCAATTGTTAAGGAAAGTGGTGAATGGCCACTCCACAATGTGTTTGGATTTGCCTGATGCATTAAAAGGAGGCAGATAACATGCTTTTAGGCAAGTGCAACGGAAAAAAGTAGAATTAGATCATAATAAAGTTAACTTTTTAATATTAAATTTAATAATAATAGTATAATTAATAAAATGAGCAGCATAAACCACATTCAAACCTTTCACCTAAACTATGATGTTATAGTGAAAATATAGATCCACTTTCTCATGACTGAGAACCCCAAGCATAGTGGTGTTATACATGAAACCTTCACAACCAGATTATCAGATCTCATTAATCTTGCCACCAGAAGGAATGTGTAGGTTTGCTTCTGAAGAAGTAGGTCACCTCTCTCAAATACCCTTCTCCAACCGTATGCATCCCAAATCTGCTAGAAGGATGTTACTATAGTACAAAATCAAATGCACAGATGTTAGTGCATACCAAAACTAAGACTGTCCAACTTCAAATTGGTCTTGTGGATGATTAAGTTAATGGCCAATTAACCAATGGAAACTCTACTAAAGGAGTTTCTCTTGTCAAACAGAACTCCAAAGATTTAAGAAATGTTTTTTCCTCAATTGCTAATAGATTTTTAATCAGTACAATGCTAATAATTCAGTAGAAAAGGAGTTTATTCCTTGTATTCAATCAGCTCCTTTCAGAGGAGTGAAATGTCTTCACTGCCAAGTTATGTCATTTGAGCTTAGCTTAGAACTACTCCCTATGAGCAGAGCCTCAGATGCTGTGATCTTACCTCCCTGTTATCCTCTTTCACATGCAATGTGCAATGCACTCCTTCCACCTTCTTCAGGGACAGGACCACTATAGGAGGAAAAGTACTCTTGTGGTGGCCTCCTTCATTTTTCTGTTGCAAAGTGACACCACCTGTCAAGTTGGCTTCTCTGGCTTCAGGCTGAGAAATCTAAGTGAAATGATGTGCATATTTGCAACATAGCTTAAAGACAAGTTAACAGAAAATAAACCTCCCTGGTCACCCATTGGTCTGGACCTCAGTCACGGACAAGACTTGTTCAGCCCCACAAAAAAAACAGCCACCCTTTTTCTACTTTCTTCTCTACATTCAGGTCTCATCTGCTAGACTGCTTTTGCAATGCACACTAAGAAGTTTAATAAAACCACGGAAGAAGTCTAGGGAAAGCAAATTTGAGAGACAGGTGTTAATAACTTTTACTGGGCCAAATGATACAGTATAGGGAGTGGGAGGGAAAAAGCAAGCTTTCAGGCACAAAGGGCCTGCCTTGAGTCAAGCTCATTCACGTGTCATTCATTTAAGGTCAATGAATATAGGATCACCAGATCAATATAAAAACCAGAAGTGATATTTGAGAAAGTAGATCTTGCCTACACTTTGTCTGGGCATTCTGTAACTAAGTAGAGTTGATAAATAGGTATTAAGATTTCCTGTTTACTATTTAAAGACAAAGAACTAAAATACAAACTGACAAAGCCATCTAAATCTCCCTGTCCAGCAGATATTCACCTTAGTCCTTGTCATGACAAGATACATTTTATCAGTCTAGTTACATAAGCCAGCTCCTTTTTTAAGTGACTGGGACCTGATGGTATGCCAGGGAGCTGGCCAATGTCATTGCAAGGCCACTCTGGTTACCTCTGAATGGTCATGGCGAGCAGGGGAGCTTTCTGAGGAATTTCTTTGCATTCTGGCAAAATGGAAGGAAGAACCAGGGAACTACAAGCTGGTCAGCCTCACCTCGGCCTATAGGAAACTGATGGAAAAATCTTCTGAGAAGCCATCTCCAGACATACTACAGACAAGAAGGTGACTGGAAGCAGTCAGCATGTGTTTGCAAAGGAGAAATCATGCCTGACAAACATGATAGCCTTCTACAATAAGATGACCAGCTTGGTGAAAGATGGGAAAGCAGTGAATGTTGTTTACCTTGACTTTAGCAAGGCTTTCAACACTGTCTCTCATAACGTCCTCATAGACAAGCTGAAGAAGTATGGACTAGACAATTGGACAGTGAGGTGGATCATGGATTGTGATCAGCAGCACAAAGTTCAGCTGTGTTATATCCCAGGGGCAGATACTGGGGCCAATACTATTTAATGTCTTCATTAATGACCTCAATGCTGGGACAGAGTGCACCCTCAGCAAGTACACAGGTGATACAAAACTGGGTAGAATGGTTGAATGCACCACACAGTTGTGCTGCTTTTCAGAGGGACCTGGACAGGCTGGAGAATTGGGCACAGAGGAATCTTATTAAATTCAATAAAAGGAAATTGTTGTATTCCTCCCCTGCATGTGGGGAGGAATAACTCCAGCCACCAGTACATGCTGGGGGCTGACCAGGTGGAAAAAACCTTCTGGAACAGGACCTGGAGGTCTTGGTGGACAAGTTGAACATGACCCAGCAGTGCAGCACTGCAGCAAAGAAGATCAACAGCATCCTGGGCTGCGTTAGGAAAAGCATTGTCACTGGAACAAGTTGCCCAGAGAAGTTGTGGAGTCTCCACCCTTGGAGATACTCAAAACCCAATTGGACTAGATCCTGAGCAACCTGCTATAATTGATGCTGCTTTGAACAGGGGTATTGTACTACACAATCTTCAGAGGTCCCTTCCAATCTTTCAACTGTTCTGTGACTACATAATTTTGTTACTACAACTTAAAGTAATTTCTCAGGTAACAAATGCCAGAAAAAGCATGTATTGCTGGTATATCTCCATCAGTAGTAGAGAATTATCATAAAAAATAGCAACTCTAACTAAAAAGTGCTATACTACCAAAAAAATGTACTGCTTGGCTGACCTTCTGCAACCTGGAGGCACAGTGAATGCTGCAGGAATCTAGCAGAGACAGCCTGGGTTCAAGGAAAAGAGAAACAAGGAAAGAAAAGAAGTATTAGGCCAGCTCAATGGAGATGAAAGAAGCAAGTCCCATCACAGACGCATCTGTTTCTGCAGTCATATCTTCAGGCATTTGCACTGGACTACATACAAGAAACTTCTAAACTCTGCCTTATATAAGGCATTATAGCAAAATGTTCTGGGGCACCAAAACCAGAAGGATATGTTTACCCAATACTATAGACCTCAAGTGGCTTTTTTTTTTTTTTTTTTTTTTTTTTTTTAAGGTTCTTTCTGCAGAATGCAAAGATTTCACTGTGAAATCAAGCAGTCAGGAATCTCAACTTCCTGCTTAGGTCCTGTGCAATCTGAATTTCAACAGCTGAAAGAAGATGAGCCCAAAAAGCAACATACCTTGTCTGGACTGTATATCTCATTTCCATCTTCTGTCCTTGCATTAAGATCTGGGGCAGAATGCAGGAGGTATTGTGTTACCTGGACCCCTTCCTTCCCAGGAATTGAGGCAGCTATGTGGAGAGGAGTTAATCCCCCTAACTGAAAACACAAACATAGCATTAAGACTCCTGTTTATCACAAGCAGCACTTAAACAGCACTAAATATTTTTTCAAAGAATAATCCAAGCTCATTCTTGCCACATGCTGTGTCTCACAAACAGCCACCATGAGTTATAGGACTGTGGAATACTAAAGGTCCCAGACACTAAACCTACTAAATATCACAACAGCTCTTACCAATTTGAGGAGCAGCTTCACAAGTATTCCCCAGCCACTCACAAGCTTGGCAACCAGGAAACATAATGAGAAAAAAAATACTTGGAGAGTAAGGAGCTTTGAGTTCTTTCTACTAAAAAAAGTCTTTGAACAGGATAATTGCTTTAAACAGCTTTCTGGCCATTCTAAAGCTAATTCTGACATGCAGGATATTTTACAGTAGGGCCCTGATGCAGGATGCATCTAGAATCCCACACTATGAATTATAATCCAGTAAAACCTTGGATGGAAGCCGCACATCAGTCCTGGCTCCCCTTTCTAAGAGGAGTTTCACTGCTTCTGCATCTGCGGCTTTAACAGCAAAGAACAGAAGGTGTGGTGAGACCCAGGATGCATTGGGATCTGCACCTCGATGAAGCAGCAGTTGGATTGTTTCCCATCTTTTCTGTCATCTAGAATTGACATGAAAAATACCAGAATAACGTATTAGCACCTTCCAAGAAAACTCTAAAAGCTAGTGGACTAAAATGACTCCCAGGTAACAGACATGAAAACTGTCACTTAGCAGAGGGAAGACATGGGCTGCATCACAATTGCCCTACACCACGCAGGCAACAACGTTATGACCTGAAGAGGGGACAGCACTGCCAGTGTTTCTCAGCCCTCTAAACTAAAGGAGTGGCATGCAAAAGCAGTCCCTGTGGTCATGAAAAGCCCTTGCATGGGAACAGACAAGCAAAGCTAGGCAAGGTTCTCTGCATCTCCACCAGTCACTCATGTGTGACTTGTAAACATTTAGTCTTAGACTTGTTTAATGAAAGAAACAGACTTCTCCTTCCTGCCATCAAGGACTCCTTGGAAGGTTCTTTCCTCTTCCTCATTCATGCATCCCAAGAAAACAAAGGTACAGTGTTTCCCTTAAACAAAATCTGGAACAGGGGCTATGCTAGACTAGGACAGTATATTCCAGGTGCCATCTGCATTTCCATGGAGGCAAACTATCCACACATACCCCACAAAAAAACCTGACACCACCAAAAAAAAAAAAAGGGCAAACAGCACTTGGAAATCACCCAGAAACTCCATCATGATCACCCAGAAACTCCATCATGAAGTGTTCTCAGCTGAGACTCATATTTTCAGACATGGTATTAACTCAGCTTTACCCACAAGCCCTACATTCAATGGATCTTTATATTCCAATGAACAACATGCAATATGCACAATATTTCAGACAACAAGAATCATGGGAGGTGGGAGGATGTGCCACAAAAGTAAAATGTAAGGGATGAAGGCCAGGCAGCCAACCAGGAATTTTCAGTTTGGGAGTTTTAAGACATCAAAATCACCTACACTGCCATAAAACCCAACACAAAAATTTTGTCATCTTTGGTGACTGCTCTGTAAGCAAAGCAAAAAGCAAAATGTGGCCCTTTCAAAGATATTTACTGAAGGGCTTCTTTTAGGTTATTTATTTACTGTGGGGTTTGGCATGATACCAGTCACATACCAGTGTCTGTACACTACTCATGCCACACCGCTTTTCTGTTTTTCCTGTTTACTGAACATTCCTTTCATACTACGTAATGAAACAGGAGAAAAATTTAATCCAGCCTACTATACCACGAATTTTCTCATCATGTGGTAAAAAGTCATGCTTAGAGTCTTAGAGCAGCAGCAGCAAGTGCTGTACATCCATGTTTGTCAGCTATGTCTGGATGAGCAAGCCCATTCCTCAGAATCGCATAGACCCCATCATAGTCTCTTCTTGCTGCCTTCTGAATTAGCTGCTCTGAGGCAAGTTCCCTGGGGCCTGGAGGCCCATAAGTACTGTGGCCTCCACTGAGAATGAAGTCAACATCTGAAGTGAACTCCACTTGACAGCGCCTAGAAAAGGAGAAAAATGTACGGCACATTTAAGCAGCCAGGTACTCTTAGACCACTACAGCAATTAAAGAAAAAACACATCAAGAATAAAACATGTTGGTGAGCAAGATGGGAAAATAGGGCCAGCTATCATTTTAAGAACTATTTCAGATAGTGTAAGCTTCCTTATATTAATGGCAGAAAGGCAAACCAGTGCACAGGGTGCTGGTAGCAGCATATAGATTTTAGCTACAGGGGAGTTAAAAAATATCCAGCCATCAAACATCTACTAAAATAAGAAAACAAAATCTAACTACCACGTGTTTCTATGAAACAATTTATCATGCACACTCATGACATCTGTTTATGATTTAATTTCCATCACCTGCTTTAACTATGACTAGAAAAAATATGCATGTATAGCTTGTGTTCCTATCAAAAAAGCAAATAAGGAAATACTCTGCAGGCCCAAAGAGCATCTCCACGCACAAGCATCGAGCTACATAGAAACTGATACGCAGTTGGCAGTTCTACTAGCTGTAGACTTGCTGCAGCATGTTTGTATAGCCTTGATGGAGAACACAAGTCAAGACACAAAAAGGTATCATTGGCCAGATTTTCAGTGCTTTTGAAAATCTAGTACTTTGCTTCTCCATATTTCTACCTCTATGCAAGACACTACGCTCTCAGAACAGGGAATGTCACAACAGGTCTCTACAGCCCTTGCCTCCTAATTCCTTCCAAAACTGGACTTCCAGAAACTCTGACATGCTAATGAGTAATGAGACTATTTTTATAGGTGTAACCAGGATAAAACTGATGTTTAACTTAAATTAAATAAATTTGTGAATTGAGAGATTAATATGTTGTTTGTTTCTTTTTTTAAAAAATCCTCATTGGCAGCTTGTAATCTCAAGGCCATAAAAAACAATCCGGAGTGCAGCTTTTATCCTGCAATGTAAATTTGAAAATAATGAACACCCATGGATAATAATTTCTAAAAATCCATACATAATAAACAAATCATCGACAGTTACCTCTGCTTATAAACATGCGCCTGCATTCTAACCAGCAGAGGGGTTACATTTGCAATAGGCCAAGGGTCTTCCTCAGGCAGCTTTGTGGTGGTCTGAAAATACCAAGCATCACACTCTTGCAGGAAGGAGCGAGTCAAAGTAAGATGATCTGTGCTACCAGAATATGCAAAGACTCCTTCAGGGAAAATATCCTTATCATCAAAAGGGAGATGTTTATAGCTACGGAGAAATGGGTCTTCCTCAACTGAAATATATTTCTTTTGAGAGTTGTCATCAACGTATCTGTAGTGTGCTGGATAATCCAAGAGAGAAAAATAACCAGGTACTTCAGTACATAGTTTAATTAGATGATCCCTGAGCCATAAGCCAACATCCTGACAGCCATCTGGATAGCCCTCAATCCCTGGTCCAAATCGCTCATCAGATTTGTACAGCCCCTTAAGAAACAAGTAAACTCATTAGTATCAGTCAGAGATCAAACAAGTTGTACAATTGAAGTCTGGTTTCTATTTAAACTAATCTGTCTGGTTCTGGCCTTACTGGTCCACTACTTATTGACAGAGCAATAACTGATGAAGCTAATCTGAACAGCAAAGCCTTGACATTCGCTTTGGTCCATTTAATAGCAAACACAAATCTTCCAGGACAAGAACAGTGGAAGGCCCTAAATTTAACTACAGTGGGATGTAATGTTTAGATGAAACTTCCTGATGATTTCAGGGCCTGAGCAAGATTTTATTTTAATTTTATTCTGTGACCAATTTTAGATTCATTAGCCATGCTTCTACCTTTCAGGCCAGGATAGATTTGGTTAGATTTTCCTACCTAATCAAAACTAACACGTCTGACACACATCTGTACAGACACAGAACCTGGAAATGACAGTTATTTCTTTTCTTACAATGGTAACTAAATTTAGGATATCTATAGCCTTGCAAGCATGACAAGACATGCCAAAAGAAGAGTCTCAGTAGCAAATAAAGCACTACAGGACAGGAGTTTTAGTCTTCCTATAAGGGTATCCTAGTTTGGCCATGACACTATGGCAGGTAAGGCATGAGCATTACCAAATTTAAGCAGACTCATGCATAACTGAATCACACATATGGTTGAAGACAGGTTTGCATTAAGCTACCACAACCTCAAAACAGCTATTTAGAGCAAAAATTAGCAACTTCACATTGAGTTGTTTAGCTACAAAGATAAAGGAGCGGGAGAAAAGCGCTACCACTGGCAAGAATAAAATTCTGAGTATGGTTATGATCTGAAGCTTCTCTATTTTTCCCCTAGGTTTAGATTATACATCATATACTTAAAGCTCTCTGAAATCCGTAATTAGTGCCACATTATCAGCATTCAGCAAGAATGCTATGTTCTTGTTGATCAATGCAAACACTTTTATGTTGTTCGTCTGTACGTTTTAGATTATTTGATGAATTGCAGAGATACCCAGGGATCAGTAGGAACGGGTGGGCGGTGTTCCCCTATGCTTGGGACTTTTCAGATATACCTTCTAAGAAAACAAAGGTCTGCAAGCTCTTAGAAAACAAGATTTCCAGCTTCTACTAGCAACATCAGGTCTGAAAATGATGAAAAACAGACAACTAGCTACCTGGACACTTCAGAATGCTGTCTATCTCCACAGTTTCTTAAAATGCAGTATTTTTCCAGTTTCATATTGCTGGCATCCTAACATGCCTTTTGAGAGTACTGTCTAACTAATAAGATCTTTATCAAAGAAGGCGAATAAATACTGAAAGCTTACACGTTAGATACTAGAATAAGAAATTTTCCAGGCATCAGATTTTTAGTTCTGGACAGATGGTATCACATCACAGAGCCAGAAGGAGGGTCTGGGGAACTACAGGCGTGTCAGTCTGACCTCGGTGCCGGGGAAGGTCATGGAGCAGATTATCTTGAGTGCCATCACATGGCACATACAGGACAAGCAGAAGATCAGGCCCAGTCAGCATGGATTTATGAAAGGCAGGTCCTGCTTGACTAACCTGAGCTCCTTCTATGACAAGATGACTCGCTTAGTGGGTGAGGGAAAGGCTGTGGATGTTGTTTACCTGGACTTCAGTAAAGTCTTTGACACCATTTTCCTCAGCATTCTCCTGGAGAAACTGGCTGCTCATGGCTTAGACAGCCGTACTCTTCGCTGGGTAAAAAACTGGCTGGGTGGCCAGGCCCAAAGGGGGGTGGTGAATGGGGGTANGGCCCAAAGGGTGGTGGTGAATGGAGTTAAATCCAGTTGGCAGCCAGTCACAAGTGGTGTTCCCCAGGGCTCAGTATTGGGGCTGTTTCTGTTTAATATCTTTATCAGTGATCTGGATGAGGGGATCAAGTGCACCCTCAGTAAGTTTGCAGACGACACCAGGTTGGGCAGGAGAGTTGACCTACGTGAGGGTAGAAAGGCTCTACAGAGGGATCTGGACAGGCTGGATCGATGGGCCAAGGCCAATTGTATGAGGTTCAACAAGGCTAATATCCGGGTCCTGTGCTTGTGTCATGACAATCCCATGCAATGCTACAGACTTGGGGAACAGTGGCTAGAAAGCTGCCTGTGGAAAAGGACCTGGCGTTATTTGCCAACAGCTGGCTGAACATGAGCCAGCAGTGTGCTCAGGAGGCCAAGAAGGCCAACAGCATCCTGGCTTGCATCAGAAATAGCGTGGCCAGCAGGACTAGTGAAGTGATTGTCCCCCTGTACTCAGCACTGGTGAGGCCACACCTCGAATACTGTGTTCAGTTTTGGGCCCCTCACTATAAGAAAGGCATTGAGGTGATGGAGCATGTCCAAAGAATAGCTGGTGAAGGCAGCCCTGGTGACAGGGCTCTCCAGCGAAGCACACAAAACCAGCCGGGCAGGACAGCCGGGCACGGCGCCTCACCGGCAGCCTTCCTGCGCCCACAAGAGGGGGAGGCCCAGCCAGGCTTGTGGGACGATCGTACTCGGGCGGGAGAGAGGAGGCGCTTCCGACGGCTCCTCTACCCGCCGGGCTCAGGCCCGCAGCTCAGCACCCCGGAGGCGGCGTACCTCGCCGGCCCCCGGCCCGCGGGGCAGGCCCTGCCCGGCGCAGGGGCTGCAGCCTGCCGCCCTCGCTGCTTCTCTGCCCTCAGCCACCGGCTGACTGTAAACTCGCCTGGCGCCGACCGCCACGCCAGCCGCACCATCAGCATTCCCGGCTCTGGCCAGCGGGATGATGGCCCCAGTATCGCTGGGCGGCGCGTTGCCGTGGATACCCCGGCGGGCCCACCCGGAGCAGGGGCAGGGAGGGAGGCCCCCGCGGCTCCGGGGCGGGGAGAGGGCGTCCCCGCGCCGTCCTGCTCTGCACTGTCCCGGCGAGGCTCGGCTGAACTCGCGGCAGGGCCAGAGGCCTGAGGAGCGTCCGGCCCGCCGCACTAGGGGCGGTCCGGTCTGCTCACGGCTGTGGGAGGCAGAGGCCGCTCCCCACGGGCAGGACCCCCACGCTAGCGGGGGCTGTGCCTGCATAGCCGCCCAGGAGGGACAGCAGGTCGACCCCTGAGCCTGGCCGTGCTCACCCCCTTCCTGCCACCCCCTTCAAGCCCCAGCCCCTGTTCCTGCTCCTCAGCCGGCATCTGCCCCTCTGCTCTTCGGACCTCCGCAGCACTCCTGGCCAGCTCACTCAACTTTGTCCATGTTGGCATCGCACCGAACTCATCCAATTTTTCCAACTGACTGATGAACTCCAAGCCTCTGTGGCTAACTAGAGCAGGACTGATCATTATTTTAGCACAAACAGCTGTCACAGAAATATGCAGAATCGATGTCAGCCCGAGTCACCAAGCAGCAGGAGCAGCACCCTCCTCTGGGCCAGGTCTCGGCCCTGGCCCACCATTAGGTTATCATGGGTTGTCTTTGTCTTTGTAAAAAAAATTGTGTTTAACCAAAACCCTCCAAAGTGCCAGATTTTCCAGCATTATTAGAAAAGCCAAATAATCAGTTTAAGCCTCCCTTTTCCATGAAAGCACAGTCAATCTGAAGTTAAGTCAATTAATGGTAAAACAAATGGGAGTTTTTTGTTATCTCCACTGAGCACTAAAGTTTAAACAAAAGTCACTTAGCTTTAAAAACTTTAGATCTGCTTTTGTAATTCCTTTTTTTTTTTTTTTAATTGTTTATGAAAAAATTAGTCCCTGGTTTAATTTCCAGGATTTCACCTATCAAAATTGCATTGTAATCTGAAAACCATAGACTGCACTTGTAGTGCCAGGGTGTGGAAGATGTCAAACAGTAACTGTCTGCTTCAGATGCTTACCAAGTGGAAATGCACTCACTCATCATCTGCTAACTTCTGCTGAGCATATCATCTGGTATGAATTTTAGATCACACAGCTCTCAAACTCATATTTCTTCAAGAAATATGGAGTACTTTCTATTGTAAGTTGTAATGGGAGGTTATAGGTTATTAGAATGAAATTAGGGATAATTTACTGTTATCAGAAAAATGCAGGACTGGAAGAGACCCGCTGGAATTTCATCATGATTTTTTTTTCTTTTTTTTACTACATTGTTTATGTTGCATTGTAAAAGCAGTGGGATCTTTCGCACCATTATTCCTTTTAAAAAAGCAATAATCTCACTGTCTAGCCAAAATCATAAATGGCTTTCATATCCATTTTCTCTTGTGTTAACATCTCTTCCCCTTTGAGTTCCTCTTGCCTGACAAAACTACTACACACAGTTCTGGCTGATGTCCTCTTTTAGTGTTGAGACTAGAAATGCAAATGTTAGTCAAAATCAGTCTCACACTTGATCCTCAAGGGAGTTCACTAATCACCTGTGGTCAGCTGTACAGAACCCCTTTGAACACTGGTATTTGTTACTTTGATTTATTCAAGTTCTTCACCCTCTCCCCATAACCATCACTTACAGCATTTGTAAAAATGTCCACTTTAACTGGAAGAAATATTTTTTTTCCGTTGCCCTGCACCAAATCTTTTACTGAATTCCAGAGAGATTAGAGATATTGCATCTCCCTTTTCCAGGGAGTCATTTACCCTGTCAAAAAGAGATACTGGCTTGGCACAAGCTACCATGATAAACCAAAGTAATATTTATCACATTTTCAAAATACTCCCCATACACACAGAGAAGATCAGGACCCTTATAAAATGCAGCCAGTTCTTTTGAAATCAGGCCAGTAGATGGAGCAGTGACTGCTAAATGTGAAGCACAGAAGGATCCCAAGAGGAAAAACAAGAATCCCTTTGCCTGTCAAGGGTCCGTCCCACTGCGGATAACCCTACCTGCCAGCTGACAGAGTCATGCTCTTTCTAGCAGCCGGGGTGACAGCAAGTACAACCAGTAGAAGTAACCTGATAGTCTGGTGACAACTGCATTAGCCTGAGAAGTGGGGGAGGTGAGATTGAACCTTGTTCTTCTAAGGTAAGCTTTAAAGCTTACCCCTGGCCTTCTAGGATCAACACACTGTACAAATATGACAATTAATTCCTGTAATAACTTTTTATTTTACAAATTCTGTGACAAAAAAAATTATAAAAGTAGTTGACACTTTCATCACAAAATACCTGGGAGATTTCAAAGTAATGTGTCAAGCCAAATTAATAGTTTGCATTTTGATTAATATCAGCATTTTAGAAAACCTCCTGGGCCCTCAAAAAATTCAGTTGTTCTAGGCAAGATGCAACATGCTTGTATTTCTCTTTTATTTCATTCTTATCATCAGTAATGTCAGTGCTCGCTATAACTGTAGTTTTCCAGTGAACAACAGCCTGAATTAGGTGGTTGGTTTGCTTTCAATTTTTTTGTAACGAGCTGTTATCAGCATGGGGGATGAACCAATCCAGTCTGGTTTACAGTTGATCCATGGACTCTGAAACAGCTTTCAGTTCTTAAATGTTTCTTTCACTCTTTCAGGCAGCAGAACCCTCCCCGATCCTTAAAGACTGATACTGGGTGGATGCAACAAATACAGCACAGATGTCTAAGGAAAAGGATATCAAAGTTGAAAATGCTGCTGGGGGCAAACTCCACTTTTGATTAATTGGAGTTAAAGTATCACTTTGTGCTCCTTTTCTGTTCTTAATGCTCCTCAGGGCAAGCAACCTGTGTTGACACTGCACCCTCTGCTTCCAGTGCTCCAGCTTTGTAAGATCACTATCTCTTTGCTAATCAGCAGTTTTAGGTCTGTATTCGTTAAAGACCTCCTTCCTGAAGAGGGAGATAATTTCTGTGATAATATCTCCAGCCAACAGCCATTCCCTAGCCTTCTACAAGTCAGAAGTTATGTGGGAACACAGCAAGGGTGCCAGGACCCTGCAGAGCTGCCCAGGACAAGCACAGGAAAACAGGCAGCAGCAGATCACAGCACTGTGCCACCCAGGTTTGCCAGAATGTCTCTAGTTTGTCTCTCCTGAAGTTTCTGTCTAGGCCTCCTTGTATTCATGCCATTCTTTCCCAGACAGACTCTTTCATCTGTAGAGCTCCATGCCGCTGAAGGACCAGTTAATGCATGCACTCTTGGGTATGTATGAAGTACAGCAGCTCTGAGTGTACAGCAAATATGTGGTTTTCAGAGACTAAGTCAACATCTTTGCTTATATTTATGGCTATGGAAGATTTCAGGTACAGAACATGAGCAAGCCAGAAGAGGAGGATTACCCTCTCCTTACTTGCAGTGCACCAGCAGCCTCCTGGAACGCCAAGTGTTTGAGACCAGTGGTGGTTTCAGGACAGGCTGGGACATCCTGTGATGCCCTATGCGGTTCTGCAGGTGTCCTTTGCTTCCCTCTGTCTGAACAGTCAGGTTTTGTTTGCAGGGCAAAGTGGCTATCCAGGGCATAGGAAAGGGAAAGCAAATAAACTCTGCCTCTGTCACCTTCCCTGTACATCACCAGTCAAAGAGGAGTGCTGCTTGCACAAATGAAGCGGCTCCAATGCCACAGACCCAGAGGAGGTTATGGCTGAAATGCAGTTGGTTTTCAGCCAAAGATCCCCTGGGAAATACAGAGACCTTGGGAAGGTGGGCAGAGAGCCTCTGAGAAGACTTTTACCTCAGACTTGCTGAACCCACTTGCCAGTCCCATCAGAAAAACTGCAATTGCAAGGAAATTTCCTCTTCTCCCCACTATTTTGTTAATAAAGTGGTACCTGGCTGGCAAGATCTCACACCCTTCCCTTCCCACATCGTCTGTATGAAGTGTCACATCTCCAAGTGTAGATGGCTTCTGTCTGCCAGGACATATATCACCCTCTCCTCCCTCTATGCACATTTGAGCAGGCAGATGGAAGCAAAGGAAGTTTTATAGCTTTCCATCTTCCTCATCTGCCATCACCACTGGCAATTTTCAGTGTTGGGATGTTTCTAGCAGAAGACATTTCTCCATGTTCCCTTCTGAAGGAGAAGGAACAAAAGCAAGATGGTGTTTGATGCAATGCTTGCCATGTTGCCCAGGTTGGAGTCAGTTCATTAGTATTTGAATAGATACTCTAAATGAAATTAAATAACCTTACTGGCAGCCTTGGAAGAACAGATTCAGTAGCAAGGTGTGAATTAAGACCAGGTGATGAGCCAGTGCTGGCAGCTGAAAAAAAATGAAGCATTTAAAAGCAGCTGAAGGGAATATATTGCAAATATATTGCTTTGATAAAATTTGCAGCATGCCAGGCTGCATACTTGGGACAGGTTTGCCCAGAGAGATCAGAGGCTGCATCCTAGAATCAGGTGATGCTAAGGCCATCTCAACAGTGTGCTGGTTTTGACTGGGATAGAGTTAATTTTCTTCATAGTAACTAGTATGGGGCTATGTTTTGGATTTTTGCTGAAAACAGTGTTGATAATATAGAGATGTTTTTGTTATTGTGGAGCAGTGCTTACACAGAGTCAAGGCCTTTTCTGCCTCTCACCCAACCAGCAAAGTAGGCTGGGGGTGCACAAGAAGTTGGGAGGGGACACAGCTGGGACAGCTGACCCCAACTGACCAAAGGGATATTCCATACCATATGATGTCATGCTCAGCATATAAAGTTGGGTGAAGAAGCAGGAAGTGGGAGGTGTTCAGAGTTATGGTGTTTGTCTTCCCAAGTAACCATTATGCATGATGGAGCCCTGCTTTCCTGGAGATGGCTGAACACCTGCCTGCTGATGGGAAGTAGTGAATGAATTCCTTGTTTTGCTTTGCTTGTGTGTGTGGCTTTTGCTTTACTTATTAAACTGTCTTCATCTCAACCCACAAGTTTTCTCACTTTTACTCTTCTCTCCCCCATCCCACCTGGGGGGGAGTGAGCAAGCGGCTGTGTGGTGCTTAGTTGCCAGCAGTTGTTTAACCCAGTTGTTGGGTTAAACCACGACAAACAGGAAGGACTGCACGAACTGTGACTGATCCTCTCCATTTGAAATGGATCATATACAGAGGTCGTCTTCTTACTGAAAGTAGCTAATTATAAAAATTCACTGACTTTTACCAGCAGTGACTGAAACTACAAATGGCTTTGCAGCAAATCTGATGAATACTTTTGTTCCTTAACCCACTCCCACCCTCCAAAGGAAAAGGTTTTAAAAAGCCTGTTTGTTCAGGGCTAGGAATTGCCAACTGTAATGGATTTTTTTCCTTGTTAGTTTTGAAATGACACCTGGATCTAGCAATTGCTCAGAATTAGCCTTGAAAAGATCTATCAGAAAGGTGAAAGCTGTTCAGGTAAGGCAGTAGGAAAACAGACAGGATGGAGACTTCTTTCAAGTCTATCCATGACAATTTTCTTTTTATTCTGCCAGGCAACCTAATGTTCAGTTCTTTCCACATTGCAGTGCTCAGTTATCTACTCCGATTTTCTACATTGGCTTATTAGTGGATGCACCTCATTGTGATGACCTTCCTGTCAGCCTGGGAAGTGATCTGTGGAACTCATGTGTGCTCAGAGCTGCATGCCAGTGAAG